>JAJOZX010006540.1:245000-252753 GCA_023014485.1 Bathynomus jamesi
CGGAAATTCTCCTTTTCCTTCAATGATTTTAACTATTAAAGAAATATTTTTTTTCTTTCGTTACGTCACTATAATCTAAAAATAATTAATATAATTTTAATTGGGTAAAAAGTAATCCCATATATATATATATATATTATCTATATTATCTATATATTATATGCGTCTCGGTGGTGTAGTGGTTAGCGTCGCTGACTACGAATCCGTCGACCCCGGGGTCGAGACCCGGTGACGGCAGCCGGCGCGCAGCAAAACCCAGCTGTTCATCCTTCCACATAGTAAAGAAAGTGGTTGGTAGATAAATGGGTACCCTAGGTGGCCTAGTGGTTAAGACGCTGGGCTGCTAGTGGGGCGTGGTTCGGATTCCACGTTAAACTGTAGGTCTTAGGTGGAGTGAAAAGCTTGACATTCGTCAGAATAAAGAATTCGGGCGGAAGCAAAACAAAGGTTACCAAAGGTGTGTGTGTGTGTATATATATATGCGTGTATGTGTTGAAATAACCCGCAAACAAAAAGTGAAATACCACACACACACACACACAATCCGAGTATTTTCGAATTTATTTTAACTCTTCAGGACGACACAGGAGTTTCACTTTCCTTGAAGAGGACTTGTGTTGTGACAGTGAATTTATATGCGGAAATCTCATATCAAAATGTAAATAAAAAATGATAGAAAGAGTGAAGTGATTTTGAAATCGATTTAATTTCGCGTGAAAATTTAAATCCTTTAAAATTGAAGACATACAAAAGTAAAGTGATCCGATACCGAGGGAAGAGCCGAAGGCTGGTGCGTTATCAAGAAAAGAAATTATTGTTTGACATTCCCGGATAGATTTATGGTCGAGTAATTAAGCTACAAAGGGGAAAATATAGTTGAACAATGTTGCTTTTTATTATTGAAGCTCGTAAAGGTTTGGGTTTGTTTATTCTTTGGTCTCGCCTAAGGGAAACCCTCGAGAGAAAATTTTAAATTTTAATTTGAAGAATTTAACGAAGTTGAGATTAAAGCCAATAGAAGATCAGTAACTTTTGTACGAATGATGTCATATAATGAAAATGGTTTTGATAGGCTCTTCAGACACTAAAGGGAGGAGTTCTTGTAATCCTAAGGTGTAACTTAGCGTTATAAAGCAGTTGCAGTTCCGTCCTCAAAAGTTAAAGTAGCTTGTAAAAATAACTCTTTAAACTCTGTGGCATGATTGAAAATTTCTAAGTTGAGTTAAAAACTATTTCACGTTGTACGTAAATCTGAATTGTCTTTCTTTTACGCGGACTTAGCTGGAAGAGCTTAATATTAGCCGACAGAAAAAGAATTTTATGAAAGCTCTTTAATTTAATTTTTGTTCACACTAAATGTTAAACTTGTAAGTTTGCAAAATATTATGTTTTCCTCAGGGGAAAGTAAATCTCTTGTGGTGATCTCGTTTTTAGAGGAAACCCGTCAAGTTAGTGCATGACCTTTGTGAAAATTTATTTGATCTAATTGACGGTCATTTTTTTTTTCTGGGTAAACCTGCGGAATTCGCGCAGGACTTTTGTAAGTAAATTTCTTCAATTTTTTGTCCGTAAACTAATTCTGTACACGTAGGCTTAGATTTCGGAATTTAAATTTAGTGCTATTTCTAGAATTACGCGCAAATCAAAAACCCCTCTGTATAAATAATTTTTTTTTTTAGACTTAAATAATTGCAACCATTTTCTTTAAATTGAGAATTTGATTTTTTTAAACAAAATTTGTACGCCCGCATCCGTATATTTCTTTTCAATTTACTTCCTATTTTGAATGAAATAAAATAAACTTTATATGAGGGAGAGTTGTTTTATGCTACCTTGCAATAGGCCTCTCTCGTAAGCTGAGGGTAAATTAACATTTAAAGTTTGAAACTCAAAATGGGCTTCAAATAAGCCGAGAGAAACTACGGGTATAAAATTGAAAAGCCATCCGAGTGGATAGGCATGGTCATCCTGAAAGAAACGAACCCGCGCGTGCAATAAGTGCAACCGTGAAAAAGGAGTTGCACAACATTTGAAATAAACTCGAAAGTACTGGAGTAGATATTTTACTTTTTCCTTCGGGTTATTTAAGAATAAAGAGGTTCACGCATTTAATGTGAATCTCAGTCATATATATATATATATGGAGAGAGAGAGAGAGAGAAGAGAGAGAGAGAGAGAGAGAGAGATAATTGATAGGTTTGTTTTTAGAAAACCTTAAACGTATAATAAAAAGGAAGCCCAAGGAAGCAACATACAGAATGACTTTAATAGAGATCGAACGTTTCGAGGGATACAACTCCCTCCTCTTCAGTTTAAAATATAAACTTAAACCTCGTTTAAATGACAAGTTTCCAATTTCTTTGAATGTTCTAATGTTGGATTTATTTCAGATTTTTTATCTTTGTAATTGTTTTAAAATTTTTACTCGTCTTTTATTTTTTATAATTTTATAATTTCATAATTTATAATTTATAATTTACCTTTTAGAATGTTTTAATGTAACGTCTATTTTATAATTCTTTTTTAATTATATTTTAAAATTTTACTTCTCTTTTATTATTTATAATTTAAAAATTTATAATTTATCTTTTTTAATCTTTTACTGAAAGACTTATTTTATAATTTCTTGCTTTCTTTACAGAAATTTTTCCTTATTTTTTACCTTTTATAATTTTAGAATTTGCCTTGAAGATGAGGGAGTTGTATCCCTCGAAACGTTGGATCTCTATTAAAGCCATGCTGTATGTTGCGTCCTTGGTCTTCCTTTTTATTATATATATATATATATAGGCGCCTCGGTCGTGTAGTGGTTAGCGTCGCTGACTACGAATCCACCGGCCCCGGGATCGAGATCCCGTTACGGCAGCCTGCGCGCAGCAAAACCCAGCTGTTCATCCTTCCACACAATACAGAAAGTGGTTGGTAGATAAATGGGTACCCTGGGTGGCATAGTGGTTAAGACGCTGGGCTGCTCGTAGGGCGTGGTTCGGATTCCACGTAAACTGTAGGTCTAAGGTGAATTGAAAAGCTTGACCTTCGTCAGAATGAATAATTCGGGCGGAAGCAAACCAAAAGGTTACCAAAGGTGTATATATATATGCAGGAGGGATCAAGAACGAATGCCTCCAAAAACGACCCCACGTAGAGGAAAAAGAGAGCTAAAATGAAGGTACAAGGTTTTCGAGATGCGTGGACACTGCATTTGAAAGATTGGAGGTTAGAGACAAGGGGAAAGATGGACTGATATGGACTGAGTTGACCAGTTGAATAGATGAAAGATTGAAAATACCAATTAACCCTTGCTTTAGAGAGTTGGGCAGAAAAGGAATAATAACACGTCGAAAGTACGTTACTGCATGCTGTCCTCAAAAGAGAAGCATGTAGTTAAAGAGTTCAGAAGAGCAGTGTCCGTTATAAGCAAAGCAAGCAAAGAGAGAATGAGGCAACAATGAGGCAGAGAGAGAGAGAGAGAGAGAGAGAGATTGAAGACAGTCAGTAAGAGGCAGGCAAGTGACGAGACGGAAAGTTTTTAAATCCACCCGTGAAGTATAGAGGCGGACAAGACTCCTGTAGAGAGACAGCAACTGAGTTGGGGTGAAGAAACTGCGGTGCCGGTGGAGAGATGTGCCGGTACATCTCTCCAGAAAATATTACGAGAAAAGGAAACATCATACCAAGCATGTTAACAGAAGAGGAAGGATATATACAGGGTGGCGCAAAAGTCGCGCATCATAGGAATTTTCAGTGTTGATTATATTATATTTTTTCTTCTAGGTAGGGGATGGCTGCGAAATTAACAATAGACGAGAGGGTGAGCTTGGTTTTAATGTATGGAATACCAGGTACAACAAATCGATGTATCGGTACAATTCTGTACCAATTCATCAATTTGGTGTACCTGGTATTCCATACATTAAAACCAAGCTCACCCTCTCGTCTATTGTTAATTTCGCAGCCACCCCCTACCTAAAAGAAAAGAAATATATTATAGTCAACACTGAAAATTCCTGTGATGCGCGACTTTTGAGCCACCCTGTATATATATATATATATATATATATATATATATATATATATATATATATATACAGTGTGTATATATATATATATATATTTATATATATATATATATATATATAATATATATATTATTTATTTTTCTTTATAGCACCCCTAATTTCTTCTTTCCCGATTAGATCAACTGTACGCCCTTGACAATTGGTTAGGTTAAGTCGTGATATTTTCATTAAAATATTCGTTAATTTTAACGAAAATATCACGCTTTAACCTGACCAATTGTCAAGGGCGTACAGTTGACCTAACCGGGAAAGAAGAAATTGGCGGTCCTATAAACGAAAAGAATCATATATATATATATATTATATATATATATATATATATATATATATAAATAGTTTTAACCCCGAACAAAATTAACATTTAAATAGTGTTTAGTCCGAGAGCGGTGTCAGACATTAATTACATTATTAGCGAGTCCTCAATATGCAAAATCACGCACTATATCTAAATACTACCTACACACACACACATATATATATATATATATGTGTGTGTGTGTGTGTGTGTGTGTGTTAATCACAGACCGTGCATGGAACAAGGAACTCTTCTGGGAAATTACATCAACTATAGTTCGAATAAGTAATGATAAATGACAAATACTATAGTTTTTTCTTTTTCATGATGGAAAGCCCAACGTGGGCACGGGGTTACTCGCAAAGAGGCCCCAAAATATAGCTTCCCTCACCAGCTATCTGCAAAGCAGATGGGATCCAGCTTTGGAACAGGATCTAGGGTTTACAGCTTACACCTAGCCTACTGCATTCAGAACCTCAATATACGCAAGAAACTCGTTGCATTTACGTCGGATTGAATACATCAAAGAAAAAGAGGTAACTATTGTATTTTTAGCCAAAAAACAAAACTTAAACCTCAACCGGGACATTGAGCGTCCACTTTTCAAGGCACATAACACGTCTGTTTAATATGCCTGTTTAATGTGCCTTGAAGAGTGGACGCTCAATGTCCCAGTTGAGGTTTAAGTTTATGTATGAGCCTCGGTGGTGTAGTGGTTAGCATCGCTGACTACGAATCCATCGGTCCCGGTTTCGATTCCTGGTGACAGCAGGCAGCGCGCAGCTAACCCAGTTGTTTATCCTTCCACACAATAAAAATTGATTGGTAGATAAATGGGTACACTGAGTAGCTTATATATATATATATATATATATTGACAATATCCTGTTAAAATACCTTTTGCCTCTAATTAACTCTTGTTAATCATGTGCTAATCTTTTTATTTTTTTGTTCCGCTGTACGTAGGTATCATATATATATATATATATATATATATATATATATATATATATATATATATATATATATTTGTCATCTCGCCTGCTCCCTTCATTCCCTGACGAGGTGTACTTTTGAATTAGGCCTGTGCGATTAATCGAAAATGTCGATTCGGGTCGATTCAGTAAAAGAATCGAAACCCGACCCGACTTAGAGCTAAAAAATTTCGATTCTTCGATTTGCTAATTGTAACCTGTCGAGACGATAAACTGGCACTACCCCAAAACCATGGAATGTCGAAACCGTGGAATAACAATTGAAAAAATAAATAATAACGTCAGCTTTTGATTTTGTGATGTCACAGAATCACGTGTGCGCGCCTTGCGGTGTGACAAATTTGGACCAGTTCTTTGGGTTCAGTTGTTTATTACGCTTTTCAGTATGTTGTTGCTGGTGCATGTATGTTGTTCTGTTGGTGCTGGTGCATGTAAATTGTTAAGTATAGGTGAGTGCAGCGCACAGTCGCAGTCGAATCGAATCGAATCGAGAATCGAAAACGAGTGGCCGAATCGAATCGAAAATCAAATCGAAATAAAAATATCCGAATCGCACATCCTTATTCTGAATACACGAAAAGCCTTGGAATCATTTTTCTTTTTCCTTGTGGGTTTACATTTAATATATATATAATATTATATATATATATATATATATATATATATATATATTTGCGCGCGCAAGCGCAAGCGTCTGGCGTACATATAAAACTTTCGGAAGAGGACAATGAACACCATAAAAATGTGATTTGGTGTTTGGTCTCCAATTCTCGCTTCCCGAATGGGCATGTTAGAGTCCCAATCAGCATTTTGCATGCCCCATTACGCCTCAAATGCCCGCTATAATATTTACATGAAAAATTAATTGCTTTCATACACTCTCTTCATTCCAACTTGCATATATGTCGCAGTGCGGGGCCAGATTCATTAATTAATTCACCCTCTTACCCCATCCTGAATTCAATGGTGTATCAAGACTTGCGTATACTTTTGCATATTGGAAGCAGGCAATTTAGTGTGTGTGTGTATATATATATATATATATATATATATATATGAAAGCTATTGACTTCTCCTTAGGGAAACGGAGCTTACAGATGAACAGAAGGACCAACACAACGGCAAACATTTTCATTTTTTTTTTTTTGTACTTCAGACGTTTCGACAAATCTTTTGTCATCATCAGTGAATTAAGTCTTAAAACCTTAAAACAAAAATAAAAAATGAAAATTACATCAATACAATATTAAAACCATTAAAATTAAAACCTTAAAACAAAAATAAAAATAATTAAAATTGCATCAATACAAAATTAAAATCATTAAAATTACATCACTACAAAAAATTAAAATCATTAAAATTAAATTACCTCAACAGGTAAATACACAATGTTTACATCAACCTCCATACTTGACAAAACCTAAGAGAAAACTATATGGTTAGTAAATTAGAAGGTATGATATGTCTATGAAAATCGGTTGGTTAGTTAAAAGAGCTGTAATTTGTAAGATGAACTATTATTGTTAATGGAGGGTTTGTTTCTGTAGATGTACAAAGATTCTAAAATTTGGAGTTCTGTGAGGTTATTGGATCTAGTTAGAATTTCAAACCGAGTTTTGTGAAGGGGATGGTTGTTTTCATTACTATGGTTTCTAATTGCGGATTGTGGTGGGCTACTAAGGGGACGGTTGGTACGGACTGATAAGCCCAAATGTTGAGAAAGGCGTACCTCCAGTTGGAGTTGAGTACTGCCAATATACGCAGCCTTACAGCAGTCGCACGTGTATACAACATTAAGGCATACAGTTTTGGGGAATTCATCTTTGAACTTTAAAAAATTTGATAATTTAAGTGGGTTGACGAAGGCGAATCTAAAATTTATTTGGGGATAACTAGACTTGAGCAATTTGGACAATTCACCTCGAATACGCGATGATAAATAACCACAAAGAGGTAATTTAATATATCTGGTTTCTTTTTGTACTGTAGTTATGGGGAGTTTAGTATTAAAAGTGTTATTTAAAAATTTCTTTAATTGGTTATCAAAAAGATTAGAAGGGTAGTAATGATTAATAAGTACTGTCTTAAAAATTTAAATTCTTCGTTTAATGAAAAGTAATCTGAACAAATACGGTAACTTCTTGTTAATAATGTTACTATAGCACTAAATATAAGATTAGTGCTATAGTAACATTATTAACAAGAAGTTACCGTATTTGTTCAGATTACTTTTCATTAAACGAAGAATTTAAATTTTTAAGACAGTACTTTATTAATCATTACTACCCTTCTAATCTTTTTGATAACCAATTAAAGAAATTTTTAAATAACACTTTTAATACTAACTCCCCATAACTACAGCACAAAAAGAAACCAGATATATT
>JAJOZX010006541.1:0-17500 GCA_023014485.1 Bathynomus jamesi
AAAATATAATTAGGATATAATTTCTTTATTATAAAATAAGTTAACAATTATGTTAACAAACAATACTAATAATTTGTAAGTAAAAAATATAATATAAGGGACTACCATAGAAATGTAAGTGCCTATAATTCGATTTTATATATATGTTACTCGTCCGGTCTCGTTATAGCGGATTGGTACACGTCATAGCTCCACCCAGCTACATCGGCAGCCAATCACGACGAACATCTGGTCTTTTGGGCGGAGCTTGGCGAATGTGCATATAAAAGGGGATATTTTCAGTTGGGAGTAACAGTAGCTATTTTCGCATCAGTGAATAATCATTCCAACCATGGACCTGTACGTCTCCCCAGACTTGTATGAAGAACGTGATACTGCAGCATTAACCACAATTAGTCTTTTCAATGCGCTGATTGTGGCGAACTATTTTCGACGCAAACCGTAGAAGATATTTGCAGTGACGCTCCTTACAATCCGACGCAAGGGACTACCATAGAAATGTAAGTGTCCATAATTCGATTTTATATATATATAGGAGAGTTGTAGTATTTCGTCAAATAGATACTAGTCAAAAATGTCAATCAATGTTATTTCCCCATCATGCTAAAATCGAAATTGGTAATCGAACCAAAGATATCTTCACATAATGGGATCTGTCTGTATACTCTGTATATGTTTTCCCTTTAAGGTCCGATGAGGATTTGACACGAGTTATACAATCTTTTGAAGGGAATATGGATGATATACTGATCAGTCAGCAGTGTCACACATCCTCCACCATGGACCTGTACGTCTCCCCAGACTTGTATGAAGAACGTGATACTGCAGCATTAACCACAATTAGTCTTTTCAATGCTGCTGATTGTGGCGAACTATTTTCGACGCAAACCGTAGAAGATATTTGCAGTGACGCTCCTTACAATCCGACGCAAGGGACTACCATAGAAATGTAAGTGCCCATAATTAGAATTATATATATATATATATATATGGAGAGTTGTAGTATTTCGTCAAATAGATACTAGTCAAAAATGTCAATCAATGTTATTTCCCCATTATGCTAAAATCGAAATTGGTTCACTCGAACCAAAGATATCTTCACATAATGGGGATCTGTCTGTATACTCTGTATATGTTTTCATTATTCCTTTAAGGTCCGATGAGGATTTGACACGAGTTATACAATCTTTTGAAGGGAATACGGATGATATACTAATCAGTCAACAATGTCAAATAATGTAAGTGTTTTTCGATCTTTTTGGGATAAGAAGACAATATATTTTCATAAATTTATTAAATGAAAGAAATCAGTACAATAAACGAATATACGACAATATACGAACAAAAACATTATAATATACAACGAGTACGTACAATTGGAAAACGGTTTTTTATCTGTCTGCATACCATTTCATCGTTTCGGTGAGTGTGACACGGGTCAAATAAATTTAAAAAATTTATAAATTCTTTATCATTTGACATATGCATGAGAAATGAGACACAGTACATTCCGCAAACATTAGTAAAATATCCCTGCATACGAAATGGGTTCCATACAACTTCGGGAATATGTAACTGAGCGAGAAATTTTACAATAATAGGGTCACTCCAGGGTTGAGTACCGAGTGAATCAAAATAGTACAGGCGCTGTCTATTTTTAAAATAGACAGCGATCCAGTGAATCCCTTCATTACCGATGATGTCTGTGTTCACAATAAGACTACCGCATTCTCGCGTACTTGGCAAACTCAATGTTTCATTCTTCGCAAACACGCCGATAAATTTGGAACGTGTGACTCGCTCCATTACTTTCTGAAGTGTATTAGCATCCATTTTAAAAGTCAGTGATAACGCTTCTAAATCTATCTACTTCTATTAGGGCTTGCGATTCGAGATATACTAGTACACTAATAGGAGCGTCTATAGGCTTGGCGAATTCCAGCCGCACTGAGATGTTACCGCTCTGCTGTGGTGTTAAATGGGTATTTACGCTAGCAGATAAGTCAGGTGTAATGTCAAACGGATAAAGGTTAAATTGATCAATGAATTCTTCCTGCGTTACCCCATTACCAAGCTCATCACAATCACCTGCAATATGGGTCAGATTACTATAGGCTCTGGCACAAAGAGGTAACACAGCGTCTGATGAATAGTCCGTACCCATTGTTCCACCCAAAGCAGTGCCATTAACGTATAGAGTTATATTTTTAAGTCCGAAATTCTCGAATTTAAAGGCACTCTTTTTATATTTTCCATTCACCGAAGCGTGGTCCTGCATGCCGATTAATATCCTTTTAGGAAGATTTCCCAGGGCAATGTTTTCTATCTGCTTCGATGCCAACCCTGCAGGAACCGTATATAGTTTGATCTGCACTCTGTTAATAGGATATTTCACTGTAGCGTTTAGTAAATTTTTCTCAATTTCTAGTTGTTTTGGTGAACTTAATTTCACTCGCCGTACGCGGAGGTATGTGTCCATAATGTGAACCACAACGGACTTTGCACCCTCTTCTTGATTCGCATCCAGATTTAAGCAGATCTCAGGACTCGTGCGGGTGAGCTTTATTTTCATATCCACCCCGTTCACAAGCAACTTCTCCTGGAAAGTGAAATCTGTGTGCAACCGTCCAAAACACTCGTATATTTTCTTTTTAGAATTTTTAAATTTGTCCTTTATACTATTTTCATCTTTAGTTTGATAATATCCCTCCGCACTTAAAAAGGTAGCCTTCGCTTCTTTGGAAAAGTTGAGGACATTTTCCAAATAGGCTCGTAGATGATAGTACCCCGTGCCTGCCGATATGTTGGTCTGATTTAAATATACGTCACACTGGTTGAATATGGCGTGCAGAAAGTTTGTTTCAGGGTATACAGCATATTTGTCATCGCAGGCCGTTCCATCAGAATGGGCTATACGTAGCTTAGCGTACATGTGCACACAGCTTGGATCAAAAAAGTAAGGACCTGAGCTGGGTATCACGAATTCTATAGGTGCACTCGGGGAACTAATTGTGTTTAAAGGGTTAATTGTAATAAAGTCACTGTGCTCAATAGAAACTTGGGTTGGCGGGAGCTCAAAAAAGGACAGCTCCGATTACAGCATTGTGAACTACATGGGTGGATGAAGCGTGCCATGGCGAAATAGTGACTCCTCTCTCGACAAGTGGTAAACAAACTATGATTCATGAGATCAATATCCTTAGCTTATATCAGTCAAAAAAGTGGTCAACCATAGGTTTCATTCGCTTACAGCATTTCTTTTTTGATAGCCTTTTACGTTTAATACCACGTGACCCCTTCTTCTTCCGGGGAGCCCTCTTCTTCTTCCCGCCACCACGCATTTTTCTCTTTGCATCTTTGATGATTTCGTTCCGTGTACGCTTTAAATGTTTTTTTAGAGCTTCTTTAGGTTTAGCCCCGGCCAATATGTCTTCTGCAGTGTTAAGGCCTGATTGTAGCGCTTTCCTTCCAAGGTATCTGGCACCCCTCTTCAGCAAAGGAACAGCCGTACGTAGTATGGATGAAAAAATGGATCCAAGTCCACTACCGCGCTGGTATCGCATCCCTCGATAGACGGTGAAAGGCTTTCTATCCATTATAACTCAGTGCGTCGAAAGTGTAGCTTCACTGTTAAGCTCCCGTTACCGAATGGGAAGTTTTCGCCCTCAATCGTTCTTATATATATTGTGATATTGGTTATTAAATTAGTTGCGACATTCACATAATGGGGTCTGTCATATGTAATACTCAAACTCCTTCCTCTATGGTTGGGGATGTGAGCAATGCGCAGCAGGCGTGCCTGGGTATCCCCAACAAACTGGTGCTCCACTATATTACTGTAAATATAGCACATGTCTGGGGACCTTTCAGCCAATTTCTCCATCTTCAATTGATACATTAATCTGGACAAGTTATACTGTGTCTCGTGAAATGTGTCTCTTTGGAAGGCTGCGCTATATCGGCCGTTGGTTAGAATTTTGAACTTTCTATGTTCTTTAAGACATCTGTTAGTCTTTGATTTTAGGATTAGTGTATGTGCAGGGTTGTTTACGATTTCATATACTAAATCATTCGTAAGGTTTGAGTTTCTTAAACTTACGTTTAAGCCTCTCACAACATCCTCGGCCGAACCATATTGACCCGGCCCTAGTCTTACTTCTGTACTGTAATACCGTGCAATCTTAGTCCGAGCGATGCGCATAGTTTCATCCATAGCTACCCCAGCTTTTTCACACTCGTCAATGTCTCTAAGAATCGTAAAAACGGTTTCTTTATGTTCAATATTTAAAAAGACGGTGTCCAGCTGAATTTCGCATATCCCCACCTCATACGAATCACGACCCAATTCAATGTGCCCATGGAGTTCTGTTACAAAGTTGGCTAGCGTGTTGTTAGGGTGTACAGACAGGGACGAGGAGGACGGGAGTGTGACGTAGAAATGGTTAGGAGCCATGTTGCATACTATTTAAGCTTCATTATTGCATCAGCTTTTATATAGGTGTTGAAGCTTTCTGGGTACCCTAGCCATTTCACCAGGTACATTTTTCTCCTTCCTGAACCTTTGCTTCCTAAAATTTTCTCAATTTTAAACACATTTTTTTCTAAATTAAACGCAACTTTCTGCAATTCCTCGCGGTAAAAGCCTCCTGAGATTTCTTCCCCATTCAAATCTTCAATGTAATACATCATTATCACACCTTTAGGTCTCACAGCCCTAACTTTAAAAATCTCGCGTGTCCATCCTTGCTCAAAACCCTTTGCGAATTTATTCCCCGAACGCGACAGCCTTACATAATCATTGATTTTGAAGCGCACAGAGTGTGGTGGTGGTGGTGGTGGTGGTGGTCCATCTCTTCTCGGGAGCGTACCTCTTTCTAAAACTTCGTTAGGTGTTGCCCCAATCGTGCGATGGTGTGAGCGGTTGTAGGATGATGCCAATGATTCCAGAATGTCTAGAAATCTGTATGTGTTTTTATGTGTAAAATAACGGTGCATGCGTTCCTTTATGGTGCGCTGAACTCTTTCAGCTAAAGAAGCCTTATGTATAGAATTGGTTGTGTAATAGCTGATATTAAACTCTGTCAACATATTCTGAAAAGCACGGCCTATAAACTCCTTCCCCATATCCGTACAAAAATAGCCAGGAACCCTGTTTTCTTTTAACATTAGCGTTTTGGTGGCTTTAGCAACTGTTTCAGGTGATTTATTTTTCAGAGGAACTAGCCACAGATATCTAGAGAATACGTCTATTATGAATAGAATGTAGCGGTAACCATCGTTATACACAGAATATCTTTGCATGTCTGTTAAATCTGCTTGCCAAATAGAATCAATCGAGGAAGCCGTTGTCTTGGCTGTTTTAAACCTTTTTCTCACAGGCTTATGAAGCGTATAAGCGTCCTGCTCCCTCAAAAATCTTTCAACATCTTTTTTTCCTACTCCGTACACTTCTGTAGTCTATCTACGCCGCCGTAAGAGGATGGGGCAGAAATGTCATAATAACGTTTAGTTAATACGTTAGCCATTTGCGTATTTTAGAGGCACGTGGGTAGGGTTGGTTTAACCTCTTCTTGCTCCTCTTCAAAGGTGTTACCGCAGGGGGTGACGGCGCCTTCAATTGTGTCACAGGCGTTGCATGTTCCAAGTCTTTTAACCTGTTCAGATTTCCTATCAACGTTTTAGGGACATTTATTTGTTGTAGTCTTGCTTTAATATGCTTCCATCCTGATGGTGATGGCCTATCCCACTTTCTCACCAGATCATGGACAATGTCTACGATATTCGATCCCTGTACCTTTGATCCTTCCACAATGATCTCCCCTGTATCGGTCCATTGTATGGCGGGATCCTCATTCAATAGATTATAAAGACTTAAGCCTTTACTCCTCAATGTAAGTGGGAGGGTATTTTTTAATACATGTTCGATATGTTGTGTGGCTAATCTTTTTGGTTGATCAGCTGTATCGTCGGGTACAGATCCTATGTCGCCATCGTCCCCCGTGCTGTGCCTAATAACCACAGGAATCTCTGTAGGGCTCTTATAATTTTCGTACTCGTGAAGAAATTTCTGCAGAGCTTCTTGGTATAAGATTCTTTTCTCATCAGGTGTTTTTTCACTGTTTAATAGGGCTAACAATTCGCTTTCCATTCTTTTAAGTCTGCTTTTACGGGGATCTAGATCCGTGTCTCTTTGCAGTGAAGCGTACACCTCGTGGGGAATCACTACCACTTTCTTCATTATATTAATCTAGTCAGTAAAGGGCCCAAAACTGAAAATAAGATGGGGAGAAATGACCCTCCTGTTTGTACAATAATTCGTTTTTTCTTCGCTACAGTTTGGCTTTTACGAGCGAGTGCACGTATTATGTTCTTGTAGCGGCGTAGGCGAGCCTTCTGATGGGTTTTTTTTTTTCTTTTTGATTTACATTGCAATTATAACGTTAAGACAGATTTCACAGATGCATTTTAAAAAGTCGGCATCGATATTTTTAATAAACATCTGCTGCATTGCCCGGGGCAGTCGATGATAGATTTTTATTAATTCACGGTATTTCTTTAGTCTCTTTGTCATTCTGGAATATACACCGTTTCAGGCTCGTTTGGAAATATATTCGTTCGCAGAAGCACTCTAAACGTGTTTCGCGGATGAAGGTCGCAAAGCAAATATCCGTAACGCGTGCTTGTAGCTTCTTTATAAACTTCCAAAAACTCCTTACGCTGATTCGGGAACATTTGATTGGCTAATACCCCAATTTGTGATACATCTCTACGTTGCGCGAATAAGACTAGATATTGCGTATTTAACGACACATCGCGCATGTATCTATTTTTGAAAAATAGATTCTGATTGATGAAGAACACGCTTATGTTAAGATGGTGGGAGAATACTGTAAATGTCTCGGCAAACGTTTTATATCCATCTCCAACATGAGATCGTCAATTACAATGATTGTATGTTCATTTCCCTTTAACGAATTAACGTCATATACGCCTTTGTGGAACAAAATATCATCTTGGTACTCGTTGAACACTGATTGATACGTCGAATAGCACCATATAACTTTATGCACAAATTTCGAGAACATCTCCCCTTTTCTTTAATGATTTTAAGCATAAACACAGTTTTACCACATCCTGTAGGTCCAGATATAATACATGTGGATGGGCTCGTGAATCTGAATTTTTCTACAGAGTCCATTTCTAACACGTCACACTCCTAAGTGGTCATTTACAAAATATTACAAATTTTGAGTGCTGATCCTTATATTTCTTCTCCCACAGAACCGTGAATGACGATGAGGTAGAGCAGCCCATCATTACGGATGACCTCGACGACAGTGTAGTTGTGATCTCCTCCCCTGAACCCTCACCAGCGATACCGGTAACACGTCCAAAGCGGAGGTATGAGAACCCACGTCAGGTATAAAGCGACCGAAATACGCGTCTGTTGCAGCGGTAATAGATCCCCAACCCTCAACCTCTTACGCAACAACCCCCAGCAGCACCTAATATATCCCCTTATTCATCCGCCGCCCCCCGTTCTGTTAAGTCTACAATAATAGAGCCCCAACCATCCTACGCAACAGGGCCCCCATCAGCAGCACCTTCCGCTAATATATCCCTAATTCATCCGCCCCCCGTTCTGTTGAGGATGTATAACGCTGGAATTGGTGCGATCCGCAGCCCCCACCCCAGCCTTGACTAGAAATCGGTATAGAGTCAGGGTCGACCCTAGAGTCATGTATAGCAATGGAATTGAGCGCGGACTACGCCGGGTTGTAGAGCATATTATAGAGTTTGCTCTTCAGAATCGTGACGAGCGTGAAGTCAGGACGAGTCTGTCCTTTGGATTCGGGTCAGATGACGGTGATGTAGACGATTATTGGGTGATAGTGCCATTTAGACGTTTGGCGGCTGAAGATGTAGAATATATATTAGGGTATAATGCAAGCCGCCCAAAGTAGTATAGCCTTCAATATGGACAACTTCACGGTAAATATTGACCATGTATACCGTGTTGCGGGTCATAGTGCCATACCGTATACTCTTAACTTCAATTCTCAAGCTATTTATAGACGGCATATAAACGTCGATCGTGGTTGCGGCTTTATAGCAGTACTCTTAGCACGTATGTTTACTGTACAAAATACACGAACTCAAAAAATTTGGTTGCCTACAGTCGTGGATGCCCGTAAACTAGCTGTAGACTGTGAACTTGAATTTGACTGTAATATGGGTCCTGAAGAGCTGAGAAGGGTAGAACAGGAAATGAATGTCCGCATAGTTGTGTTTGGGTTGGATGATCGTCGTAGGACTGTGTATGTTTTTAAAAGCTGTGTGAGAGATCGTACAAGGCCCCTACTTATTTTAGGATTGTCAGGGACAACGTATCTCCCCATCCGTAATATAAGGGGCTTTACGCGAGTTATGACAAAAGTCGAAAATATGGGAGACATCATGATTTGTGTAAGGGGTGCCTCGAGTTTGCGGATGATATAGTGAGACATTGTAAAGAATGTCACATGGTATGTGAGCAGTGTAAAAGCACCAAATGTGAAAGCCGTGTAGTTGAAGCTGAGAAGAGAGACTGTGATGTGTGTAGACGCACATTTTTCAATAATAGCTGTTTTGATTTCCATAAATCAATTGGCACGTGCAGGAAAATGAGAATCTGTGAATGTGGTATGTTTCACACAATGGATAATTGGGGAAAATTTAAGCACAAGTGTGACGTAATTCACTGTCCTACATGCCAGGAGGAATATAAGGCGGATGGAGTAAAGCATGTATGTTATATGAAAGATGCTAAGCCTAAAAATAACCCTTGTATAACTGTATACTACGATATAGAAACATATACGAACGCTGAAACCAAAGAGGTAATTCCACATTTACTTGTGAGCCAGACTATCTGTGATGAGTGTATGGATCGAATGTGACGAGTGCCCCAAATGTGGTAAACGGACAAACGTTTTTAAAACGAATGTCAGCGATAGTCCTGTGAAACTATTTGTGTCCTATATTGTCAAGTTAGCCGACAAGTTCAAAAAATGACTGTGTATATTCTCGCCCATAACGGGGCAAAGTTTGACACGCAGTTCCTTTATAAGGAGTTGCTTGAACACGAATCCTCTGAGATATTTACAGGTGATCCATTGAAAAGAGGCAACAAATTAATACAGATGCAGATAAGAGGCAATGTACAATTTAAAGATACTTTATTATTCACACCTTGTAAATTAGCAAAGCTACCCAAGGTGATGGGAGTAGCAGCTGAAGTTTCCAAAGGATACTTCCCATACACTTTCCTCACCAGCGAGACTTTAAACTACGTAGGCCCACCACCCCCAAACATTATTTTGACTGTATGGATGAACGTGAAGACTTTGATCGATACTACGACAGTTTTAATGAAAGTAACCCTTATAATATAGCTGATGAATGTGAGCGTTATTGCGTGAATGATGTGCGCGTGCTTAGAGTATGTTTCCAGGCCTTTAGAAGGATGTACATAGCCCGTTTCAAATGCGATCCACTGCAAGTCGCAACCACCATCGCATCATTATGTTTTACGGTGTTCAAGAATAACTTCATGCCGAAAGACACCTTAGCCATTATTCACCGAAACAATCCCCGCAGTTACGGGCACAAGGCTATTTACTGGCTCATACACCTACAGCAACAGACAGGTGTATACATAAAGCACGCCCGCAACACGGTGAAGTACCCATTAAGATTAATGGACGTGTTTTTTGGGTTGATGGGTTAAGTGAAAACCGTGTCACTGGTGTGAAGACTGTGTACTCCTTTAACGGTTGCTGGTGGCATGGATGCCCCCGTCCTGAGTGCGGAGTCACCGGAGATATCCACGGTAGGTCTCCTGCCGACTGTCTTGCATCGACCCGCACCCGCGATCAACTTATAGGATCACAGTTCACTCACAAAGTCTTGTGGGAGCATGAATATGATGCACGGATGGAGACAGACGAGGTGTACCGTGAGGAAATAAAGCGATCAAGCGTTGTTTTTTTTTTTTTTCCCTTTTGGTGCTGGATCCTCTCAAATGTGGTGATAGCTTGTTTGGAGGACGTACAAATCCTTTCAGACTATACTTCCCACCTACGGAGGGCGTGAAGCTCCATTACTACGATTTCTGTTCTTTATACCCATACGTGATGAAGAGCAATCCGTACCCCGTGGGCGCTCCTGAGAAACTGGTGGGGCCTAGCCTACCATCCATCAATGAATTTTCAAAAATTTGAATGATCGTTACTTTGGGATCTCTTTCGTAGACGTACTCCCCCCACGCAATTTATGGATGCCGATCTTACCTGTCGTTATCGACGACAAGCTCATGTTTCCCCTGTGCGTGAAGTGCGCGGAAGAGGATAACGGCGAATGTAACCATATACCCACCAGCGTAAGATCAGAGGCGTATATACAAGTCCTGAGTTGGCCCTAGCCGTGCGCCATGGTTATAGAATACTGAAGATACATGAGGTGTGGAGGTTTCAGAAGCTACCCAACCTTTTCACACCATATATAAACACCTTTTTGAAGGATAAGGTTGAGGCATCAGGGTATCCGCGAGGAGTTGATACCGAAGATGAAAAGTCTGCCTATATTCAACGTTACCGCGACCGCGAAGGTATACAACTTGATCGTGTCCAAATTGTAAAGAATCCTGGCAAGCGCTTTAGTGCAAAGTTGTGTCTAAACAGTCTATGGGGAAAATTTGCGCAGAATACCGGCAGAGGGAGCATTCATTTGGCACAAAGTTATAGCGATGTCTGGGATTATGCCAATGCCCCCGATAAAGAGGTCATGGAGATCGTAAATGTAGGTAATACTTACGTAATAAAGTACAACAACACTGAATTTGCCACAGATACCTCAAGGGTTACAAACATACCTGTGGCCAGCTTCACAACAGCCTACGCCCGTATAAAACTTTGGGGTCTATTGCATTCTCTTGGGCGGAGAGTATTGTATGCCGATACAGATAGCGTGATATTCACAGAGAGGGAGGGTGAATACATGCCCACTATTGGGGAGTTCTCGGCGAGCTCACTGATGAGATCAAGGATGAGTATGGGGACAACGCATACGCCGACTCTTTTGCCTCAACAGGACCTAAGACTTATGGGGTACGGGTCAGGGTGGGGGAAATGAAATATATCGTGAAGGCAAAGGGTATTACGCTCAACCATGCGAATCGGGAGGTTGTTAACTTTGAGTCGTTGAAGGATCTAGTATGTTTGGATGAACAACCTCCCAACTAATTGTAGGCACCCACAATTTTCGGGCGCAGAAGCTGGGGCGTGAAGGAACTTAGGGGTACGATGGTGTGCCGTAACACCTATAGGAAACGTTACCAGTTACCTGGTACCTATGATACCGTACCCTTTGGATACCAATGATGCTTCTAACTCACACGTCTTGTATATAATCGTATCTATTTGTAAATATATATATATATATATATATATATATATATATATATATATATATATATATAACTTGAATATCTCGTTTATTAAATCGTATTTGTAAATATATATAACTTGAATATCTCGTTTATTAAATAAATCATGTTTCAAATAGCGTTTCACTTTCTCCTTTGTTTGCGTGTGTGTGTGTGTGTATGTGAAAGTTCTAAGCTCCGCCCACTGTAAGACCGTGAGTCATGCTACTATCTGGGAGTCCCTGCGTGGTCAGTCGACCGCAGTAAGCCCGAGAGATCAGACGTGTATTCAGATCAGACGTGTATTCAAATGGCTACCTTTAATATTGCTTGTACAACGTTTACGAAATGGTATTCAGTAAAGTGCCAGGATGTGGTGGATACCGAAAAACTTCCTATTCATCCCTCCTATGCCTCTTTTAAAAACACATTGGATTGTGCGAAGTTCCAAGATGTACAAATACTCTACGGATGTTCTGGTGAGACCGTTGAAGGCTTTCGTTGCACAGACGATGTGCTGAAGTATACTGCAGAGCTAAACTTTATAAAGTCTCACATACACCGTGAAGTAAAAGAAACAACGCGTGCAGAAGAGAAGCAGCAGGTATGGATAATGAGTCTTGCTGATGGGTGGTGTGACAAGCGGTATTACGTCATGCTACACCATGTCGATTACTCATACCCTACGACTGGAAATGTGAATCTCGTGATCATGGACAATCTTAAGTATTTTTATCACTATATTAACGTATATCATGATGAGGTTCGTAGTGAGGTTGTGGCTAGTGCCCTGCGTGAATTTTTAACAGAGTTTAGAGACGAGTATCGTTTGATGGGCAGAAAGGAAAATATGAACATATGTTCCTCTCAAATAGTGCGCCGGAGTGTGGAGATGTTTAGTAAAACGTTCCTAGTTCTTATCCAAAATGTCTGGTGCGTAGGCTGGTAGGGATATTCTTGTACCGATACAACAATTCGACTCGCGGAACAAGCCCATTCACGTATCATCGAGTCAGCCGCCCGTCGAACCATTCCTGCCTGTGCCTCACACGGCTCATAGTTATCTCAGAGCTTGAGCCGAGTGGACGTGCGCTCTTCGAATACGATGGAACTTCCTTTGAGCAGCATTCTCAACGGCTCGTACGATGTGTCCGTGACGAAATCGTTGCGCGTGTTCAGGCGTAATTCCGGTACCATTAGCTATGTACTGGAAACGGAATGTAGACCGACAAACAAACGGGTTTATTTAAGTATCGAGGAGATGAATAGAATCTTTGTGATAGTTGAGAAGTGGAGTGAAGATCGTTATAAATACCTGCTAACGTAGGTACAAGAAGAGAGCAGATTAGTGACGCACCCTCATACGCCGTTGTATGTACGTTGTGTATAAATAACGATCGGCCGTGCATTGATATAAGGCTGATGTGGAAGAATGCTTCTGATAATAACGCTCTTATTCCTACGCGAAACCGTTTCATCCTCGACAGAATGTTTGAAATCGTCGGATTCCGTAAGCTGAAACCTATATTAGACGCGCGTGTTACGGATATGCTTTATTTTGATACAGTACTTGAATACGCATACACCGCTCTGCTCGATGGGTTTACCGAGTGTAGGACTGGTGAGAATGGTCTAGTGCTGGATGTTATTTAAAAAGTTTAGACTCTTTGAAATACCATGACTTTGGTACAAAGCAATTGATCGGTACAAGGCTGAGCTTACCTACACCGTTCACCCTGAAGAACTATTTCTTTATATAACGCGAAGTTGTCGTAACGATTTAGAAGATTATTTCAATTGCCGCTATGTTGAGTGAGTTCACGATTGATAAGCTCGAGTCGGTAGAAATAAACCCTCGATTGGAAAAGCGTTCTTATAAACTTGTGTTTAATAATGTAGCTAACGATGAACTCTTTGTGCGTGCTTTTGATTGTATTCTAGACGTGTTTAAAGATGACTTACCAACCGGTTGTAAAGTGGGAACAAAAATAGTACTGAACGATATGAAAGCCCTTCATATCGAGTACAGGTTTCCCTATACTTTAAGCGGTGAAATATTATTAAGCCGCATATACTGCGTAATGCAGAGCAATAATGATGTAATTGTAAACTCGATTAAGGCCGAGTTTAGTATTTTGAAAAAAAAGTGAATTGTATTTATATTTTGCTTGACATTTCCCCGATTATACGCATATTTCTATTGATTTGTGTTTATATATATATATATATATATATATATATATATATATATATATACACAAATTCAGAATGGATCCCTGAGACAATTATATGTTAAACACAGACCGTGCATGGAACAAGGAACTCTTCTGGGAAAATTAAATCCACTATAGTCCGAATAAGTAATGGTAAATGACAAATACCATAGTTTTTCTTTTTCATGATTTTAGCCCGACGTGGGCACGGGTCTCTCGCAAAGAGATCCCATAAATATAGCTTCCCTCACCAGCTATCTGCAAGCAGACAGGATCCAGCTTTGGGACATGGATCTAGGGTTTAAAGCAAGCCTTGATCCCTACATTCAGAACCTCTATATAAGTAAAAGACTCGTTGCATTCACGTCGGGTTGAATAAATCAAGAAAAAGGGGGTAACTATTGTATTTTTAGCCAAAAAAAAACCAAAACTTAACCTCAACCGGGTTTGGTGTTTAACATATAATTGTCTCAGGGAACCATTCTGAATTTGTGTATATTAAACGGACGTGTTACGTGCCTTGAAAGTGGACGCTCAATGTCCCGGTTGAGGTTTAAGTTTTGGTTTTTTTTTGGCTAAAAATACAATAGTTACCCCCTTTTTCTTTGATTTATTCAACCCGACGTGAATGCAACGAGTCTTTTACTTATATAGAGGTTCTGAATGTAGGGATCTAGGCTTGCTTTAAACCCTAGATCCATGTCCCAAAGCTGGATCCTGTCTGCTTTGCAGATAGCTGGTGAGGGAAGCTATATTTATGGGATCTCTTTGCGAGAGACCCGTTGCCCACGTCGGGCTAAAATCATGAAAAAGAAAAACTATGGTATTTGTCATTTACCATTACTTATTCGGACTATAGTGGATTTAATTTCCCAGAAGAGTTCCTTGTTCCATGCACGGTCTGTGTTTAACATATTATATATATATATATATATATATATATATATATATTTTGCGTGATATTTCTCCTGTACTGTTATGTACATATTTCTATTGAAGTGTATATATATTTGAAATGTATATTTTATTTTATATATCACCATAATTGTGTGTGTGTGTGTATATTTCTCCTGTACTGTTATGTACATATTTCTATTGAAGTGTATTTGAAATGTATATTTTATTTTATATATATATATCCATAATTGTGTGTATATATTTCTGTTATACTGTTATGTACATATTTCTATTGAAGTGTATATGAAATGTATATTTTATTTTATATATATATATCCATAATTGTGTGTATATATTTCTGTTATACGCATATTCCTCAAATGTATATTTATTTTCTATATATTTATAATAAAAAGAATGATGCAATGTTGTTTATTGTTATGCCTTCTACTACCGGTATTCGAAATATAATAATGTATACAACGGTATTGCGGTATCTGGCAATATTTAAGCCTTCTAAGCCAACTGGCTGATTAGGAGTCTATAATAGTGTATACAATGGTATCTGGCAACTCTGTCTTCGGAATACATGGCGCTATCTGGCAACTCATTTACAGCCAACTGGTTGATTAGGCGTATATAATAATAATGTATGCAATAATACTGCTAAAAAGAGGTATCTGGCAGCCAATTACAGCCAACTGGCTGATTAGAAGTCTATAATAATGTATACAATGGTATCGCGGTATCTGGCAACTCAAGCCATTTACGCCAACTGGCTGATTAGGCCTATAAAACGCCGCAACTCGGCTGAAGTCTTAATGTGCACTTGGCTCCTGCCAGGTGAACACCTCTCCTCCTTTCTCTCCTCCTCTCTCTCTTGGGGGATAACGCCGCCTCCAAGTTTCCCCCCACCCCCCTTTGCAACAACCCCCCTTTGCAACAACCCCATCCCCCTTTGCAACAACCCCCACCCCCCTTTGCAACATTACATAATAACCTGCAACATTCTTGCACTCTCCCCTTTTGCGGCTATACTACTCATGTAGAACCTATCTTGTATAGTATTGTACGTAAACAATAACAACACTAAACAACATATACTTCGTCGCTTCTTATAGGGTCGACCTGAAAAAAACACCATATATATATATATATATATATATATATATATATATATTATATATGATGAATAAACCACGAAGGAAAGGAAACACAAAATGGTGCTCAAGCGCTTTCGTCTAATGACATCCTCAGGAACACTGAAGTACATACAAGGGATACAGCCTATATATAGGTTACAGAAAGAGGAAAAAAATAATAAATAAATAATACACACACACACACACACACTATTATATATATATATATATATTATATATATATATATATATATATGCAATAAACGGAGAAGTAAAAATAAAATTAAAAATTAAGGATTATCAGAGAGGCATACAGATTTGTAAGGAAAAAATATCGATTTTTAGCACAAATCAAATGAATTATAAAATACAAATTTTATTACTGGAAATCTGCCCGGGTTTTAACACTTTGCCTTTTTTGGTTAAGTTTCGATGTATATAAAAATAAAATGAAAATTAAAATTTTAAAGTAGGCATACAAGTTTACCAAAGATTTAGCGTTCTACCCTTCTTATCTAAATCTGTTTTTGAAGGAATTCAAAACAACAGGATCGAGTTGAAAAAGACCTTTGCTTATGTTGAAGTTATTTGAAAGTTGGATAATGGCAGACTCAAGAATATTTCTATTAACAATGTTGCTAGAGTGGAATAAAACTGAAGCATTATTCCAATCAATACAGTGGGATAACTCTGACAAATGGACAAAAAGGGCACTGGACAACTGTCCTGTTCTAACGGAATATTGATGCTGTTTTATACGTGTGTGCAAATCCTATCCCGTCTGACCTACGTAAAAGGAATCACATTGTTTACAACCAATTTTATAGATAATGCCTGAATTATTGAGGGCTATTTTTACTATGTATTTTTCACAATATTGTTATATGAAAATACTACATTAATATCCAAAAGTTTAAGTACATTAGCAATGCCTAAAAAGCCCGGGAAAAATGGAAGTACTAAAATATTTTTGACAAAGTACGAGTGTTATTATTGACACGATAGAAAGTTCGTTTTGCCTTGTTGAGACAAGATTCCATAAACGCAGATGGATAACACAGATCACTTCCAATACCGTTGATTTTTTCTAATTCGCATCGATGTATTCCGGACTGGCGATCCTAAGGGCGCGGAGAAACATTGATGAAAAAAATGGCCTTCTTAGTGGGGGTGTCATGTCCCGAGTAAAATGTACGTAGGACAAATTGTTTGTTGTTTTCCGATAGATACTAAACTTAAAACCTGGGCTTTCCTATGTACACGCACATCCAAAAATGGGATTGAATTGTCTTGTTCCACTTCTAAGTAAACTTAATGGAGGGGACTTGATCATTTAACTGAAGGAGGAAGTTATCCAGGTCACGATTCATGGGCCAGATACACAAATATCGTCGACGTACCGCAACCAAGGGATGCCAACCCCCAGGATTCTCGGAATGTAAGTAATTTCGAAAAACTCCATATAAATATTGGAGAGGAGGGGCGATAAGGGGTTGCCCATGGCCATCCCAAAAACTTGTTGATAATACTCGTTATTGAAAGTGAATTTACAGTCTTTGATGCAAAGCTTAATAAGTTCCAAAACAATGTGTGAAGGTAGTGGCAGGTCATACTTATGTAATTCTTGGGAGAGAAAGTCAAGCATATCGTCAATCGCACTTTTGTAAACAATGAACAAACGTCAAAACTGATCAATCTATCGTTAGTTTTCAGTACGTGCATTATTCAATTTTTCAGTAAGATCCATGGAATTTTTTACATGTGAATCAGAGATAGTTCCGAGA
>JAJOZX010006541.1:22500-182500 GCA_023014485.1 Bathynomus jamesi
GTGCCACACAAAAGACTCATTGAAAAAACTAAGGCTCATGGAATCAGGGGTGTAGTAATAAATTGGCTAGAAGAGTGGTTGCGAGGTAGGAAACAGAGGGTGGTCGTTGATGGAGCGGAGTCGTGTTGGGCTAATGTAGCGAGTGGCGTTCCTCAGGGTTCTGTATTGGGCCCCTTGCTTTTTCTTATATATATTAACGATTTAGATGTCGGCCTAGTCAGCACAGTTTCAAAGTTTGCGGATGACACGAAGCTGGGTGGTAGGGCGATTAATGACGAAGATAGAGGTAAAATCCAGGAAGATCTGAATAAAATCGTTGATTGGTCAGTCACATGGCAAATGAGATTTAACGTTGATAAGTGCAAAATTTTGCATATAGGTTCGCGTAACGGTAATTTTGCGTATAGTATGTCAGGGAAAGATTTAACAAGCGTAGAGCAGGAAAAAGATTTAGGAGTTATAGTCACTGGTGATTTAAAAGTAGCGAAACAAAGTACAGCAGCGGTCAATAAGGCGAACAAAGTGTTAGGTTTTATAGCTCGAAATTTTGAGTACAAATCGCGCGATATTATAGTTCCTATTTATAAATCATTAGTTAGACCCCATTTGGAGTACGCGATCCAATTTTGGAATCCGTATATGCGCAAAGATATAGACAAAATCGAAAGAGTTCAAAGACGAGCAACTAAGATGATTCCGTCGCTTAGGTCAAAGTCGTACGAGGATAGGCTTAAGGATTAAAATTGACAACACTCGAGACTAGGAGGCTAAGGGGTGATCTAATCCAGGTTTTCAAAATTATGAATGGGTTCGATAACGTAGATAGAGATAGCTTTTTCGAAATATCTCAATATAATAGGACTAGAAATAACGGGTGTAAGTTGACAAGTAGAAGGTTCGAGACAGCAGTTGCCAAAAACTTTTTTACGCATAGAATAGTAAATAGCTGGAATAGTTTGCCGGTAGAAGTAATTAGTAGCACTTCTATAAACATGTTTAAAAATCGATTAGACAATATGTTGATAGATTGGGTATAGTTTAAGGTAGTAAAAGTAAGGCTTTGTGGTGATCGATCCCACAGCTCAACACAAGTGTTGTGGGATATAGGGAGGCAGCATCTTGGGTTAGGGGATACTCTCTGTCCTTACACACCCCATTTAAAGAGATTCCTCTGCCGAGCGGTGCCCCCCATAGTACTGTGAGTATTGAAAAACTCATGATCTTCACTTGCCCCACAAACACCTTGAAATGGGAGACCCAAAATGGGTGCACACACATTCTACATTACTGTACAGTCTTTACAGCCACACCTACACTTTTCCTCCTAAGTATATATATTGTAATGTATATGTAAATTTTGACTTGGTCCGCAATCGACATGGACCGTGACTTATTTTTCGTTGGCAAGGTACTAGTATTGATGGATACTGTAATGAAATTTACTGGATTCTTTGGATCTGATATATTTGCATGTTGGTTATAAATAGATAACAGTGTAACATATTTGTGGATAGTAGTCTATTATGACTTGATCCTCTGGATCCAGAGATTCTATCTTTAGTTTTAAATCGATAATTAATTAGTTTTAAATCGATAATTAATTAGTTTTGCAAAAATTGGTCGTTGCCAATGTACAGTCAGTTTTTGCATAAATTTCTTATGTTCTTGTGGTTCGGAACCCACGTAAAATTGTAGGTCCCCTACGCCACCACGGAGGACATACACAATTACGAACACAGTTAGGTAGACCAACCATGAGTGGATCCTAGGGTCTTTATTGGTCTGTAACATTATAACATTATAACACATTATATATATAAGTGAGGAATCTCCAGCACACCAACCTGAATAACTTCAAGAACCAGTTGAACAGATTCCTGTGCAAAGTCCCTGACCAGCCATGCGTGGCTGGCTCCGAGGGCAGGAGGAGATCAGACAGCAATTCCCTCCTTCACCAAATCCCGCAAACGAGGCGGGATGTTGCAGAGGGGTCGACCGCAGGTCGATCCTGAACCGTCATCCAAACTCACCAAAAGTAACCAAAAGTAAGTAAAGTGTGTGTGTATATATAATATATATATATAATATATATATATATATATATATATATATATATATGAAATACCCACTAGTTATTAAGTAACAGAATGTTACACGTATACAAAATTTTATTTCCGCTCTTTTTTATAAACTTGGGAACTGTACATCATTCACAGCAAAGGAAAAAAAAAAATGTTAAATTAAATTTCTCCCAAATTCCTTTCCAAAACAATTTCAGAAACATGTTGGGGTTACCCAGTAAAAGTTTATTTTTTTATTATAAGGATATATACTGTATACACACACACACGCACACATATATATATATATATATATATATTATATATATATATAGAGAGAGAGAGAGAGAGAGAGAGAGAGAGAGAGAGAGAGAGAGAGAATATATTTTTCTTTCGTAAAAGTTTGTAGAGGTTTTGTTTGCAATATATAATTAAAAATTTAGTTGAACAACAAAAGGCAACAGTTAGTAAAAGTGGGAAAAATGCAACTTAAGAAAGTTTAAAGCCGTGGTTTAGGGTGCGAAAGGGCGTTAAAATATAAGCAGCGTAGTGAGACCAGTAATTAAAGAGAGGAAAAAATTAGAAGCCAATAAAATTGATACAGTAAAGCAGCAATGAAGCTGCAATGAAATGATGCCAAACTTAAATAATGTTGTTTTTTTTTTATATATACAGGGTGTCCAATAAGTTTGGTCTCGTAGGAAAATTTATTTTAAATTGAATATACAAAGTAATACATTATAACTAAAATAAATGGTCAAATTGATGTTTTGTTTTGGGATTTTTTTTTTTCTGTTGCGGGTAGAATAACACACAATGGCTAATATGGAAATGAGTTACACTCGTGAGAAAAAGGCGGAGGCCTTTTTCCTGAGGAGTGTAACTCGCTTCCCAAATCAAAACATCAATTTGAACATTTCCTTTAGTTCTAATTTATTACTTTTGCAAATTTAATCTAAAATAAATT
Organism: Bathynomus jamesi; assembly: GCA_023014485.1. NCBI lineage: Eukaryota > Metazoa > Arthropoda > Malacostraca > Isopoda > Cirolanidae > Bathynomus > Bathynomus jamesi. The sequence goes on from JAJOZX010006541.1 coordinate 25,528, forward strand.
TTCCTATGAGACCGAACTTATGGGACACCCTGTATAATAAGGCTTTTACTCGATATAATAAATAAAAAATAAAAGCATTATGTAGAATAAATTAAGTGGTATGGTGTTTCGTGCTGTTCTTTATTTTACTTTTTTTAACGAGTTATTAAGTACACGATAATAAGCGTATGTATGGTGTGAAAGAACTCTGAAGTTTTCGTATGATAATTAAAACCCACTCTAATAGACAGAGTGGAAATAAACTCTGTCTATTAGAGTGGGTTTTAATTATCATATTTCGACCTTCACGTAGAAAAAAGAAGTTTTTTTGCATTTATTCTGAAGTTTTCCTTCACATTATACTTTTTCCTATTTGACTATACTTCTTTCACCGAAGTTTCCTGTCAGTAGAATCTGGAGGAAGAAGAACTTTCTCTCTTCGTGTTTTAGTAAACTGTAAATTTGGTAATTTATGACTACTTTAAGTAATACAAATTTTTTTTTTTTTTTGTCTAATTGTACTCTTCCCTCCTAAAGTGCATGTATTGTACTTCCATTATTTTGTGTATATGCATATGTAAATATACACGATATCCTCTCTCTCTCTCTCTCTCTCTCTCTCTCTCTCCATATATATATATATATATATATAACAAACCTTGGTGGAGGCGATATTTTCATCATGAAAAGTCGTGCGGATTGCTGTATGATATTCCCGATAACATAACGGGTGATATTTTTAAACTTGTGTCATTTTTAAAGGTTTATAATTCTTTTATTAACTGAAATGAAAGAGTGAAATTTTTACTATATCTTCTCTACGTATGAGGAATTAGTTCCCTGATGCGAGATATGCTCTATGTGATGTCCTCTCAGCTCATTAACTCTTTGCGCACGAACAACAAAATTTTGCAGTACTCTGGACAGAGTATCTGTTGAAATCTGAGAAATTTCTTTTTCAAGTTCATGCTTTAAATTTTTCTCTCGTGTGTAGATTCTGTTTAAACACTCTATCTTTTAAATAACGCCACAGATAGAATTCAGAGGGGGTTTAGACTCGGTGATGTTGGTGGCCATGATATTCCTTTATCATAAACCGCGGGAAATTTGTTAGACAGGACTTTTCTGTGTATCGTGTGTTGAGAGGACATCACAATCATCACATAGAGCATGTTTTGCACTAAGCTACTTCCATGTGCAGAGAAGGTATATTCAAAAGTCATGCTTTTATTTTTGTTAATAAAAAAAAAATACAAACTTTCTAAAATGTCACATGTTTAGAAAATTACCCGATATATAAATATTCCCCGAACAATTTTATCTCAGAAGTGTTGTCTCGTTCATGAATTTCAAAAGCCTTTTATTTTAATTATTTTAAATCTCAGGGTTTCTCGAGCAATACAAGTAAACAGGAAGAAAAATGAAGTAATTTGCCAAACAAAATTTCATGCAGAATATTCCAAAGAAAAGTGGGAGGCGCCAAAAGTAAATCCAAAATGAATATGTTTTGAAAATTTCGGAGACTGTTATCGAAAACAACCCTAACTCTTTTAGTCACAGTGGTGACCCTATTGTTCCACTGGATATAATAATATATAGGGTGTCCCCCCAAAAAAATGCCCCTATTTTTATATTGCCGCTATTTTATAATAAATGTATATTTTATTATTGGGGTTTCTTCTTCAGAAGGGTAACAGATTGGGGGTTTTATTCCTCATAGGTATATGTGCATATACCTATACATTTCTAATGGCTGAACCCTCAAACAGTGATGCCGCGTATGTAGCTGGAACAGGAAATCAAGCTTGGTGATTGGTTTCATGTGACAAATTCTGTGACGCAGGTGCAGAGGGACTTTTGCAGAGAATATGGATGCTGAGATCCACCCGATAGAAAGACAATATCACGAATTGTTAGAAAATTTCAAACAAAAGGAAATGTAAGCAATCAACATAATGGTGATAGTGGTAGGCGACGATCCACAAGAATTGTGAAACACGTGAATATGGTTCGTGGAATTATTGCGTGTAGTTCGCAAAAGTCAATTTGACGTTTGTCAGCAGAAGTAGGGTATTTCACGAACATCTGCATATCGTATACTTCGTACAGAATTAAACCTTTTTCCCTACAAAATTCATTCACAAGATTCATTGACTAACGTTCAAAAACAAAAACGAATGGAATTCGCCACATGGATGTTAGCAAAACTAGAAGAAGATCCTGAGCTTTTGAAACACATCCACTTCACTGACGAGTTTTATATACATCTGTCTAGGGAGATTACTGAGCAAAACTTTCGTTACTAGGGAAGTCATGCTGGCGCTCCAATAGAGCGTTCACTTAGTGTTGTTGAACTCAACATTTGGGTCGCTGTTGGGTGGTATGGTGTAGTAGGTCCCTACTTCTTTGAGGATGAAACTGGAAAAGCAGTAACGGTAAAGCAAAATTCATATCGTCAGATGCTACAAGATTTCTACTTACCACAACTAATTAGTTTGTCCCTTACAAAAAATAACTGCCTTAACCCAGATTCACAGCGGTTTCAGCAGGATGAAGCACCTCCACACACTGCTTGTGAAACTCGCAACTTTTTAAGGAACCATTTTTCCAGGCGACTAATCTCCCTTCATGACCTCACACCCCTTTTTTTTGTGGGTTTACATAAAAGACAGGATCTATTCTACTAAGTCTAGCACACTTGAACACCTAAAGACCAGAGGGCATGAGGTAATCAACAACATCCCAGCTAAGCTATTTCCGAAAATGATGTTAAACATTTATGTAAGGTTGATAGTGTATCAGAAAAATGGTGATTACATTCAACATATTTAATTAAGGTTAATAAACTCCTATGTTTCACGTACCTAATACGTTTGTCTTTGTAACTGGATTCCATCATTTTAGCTTAGAAAATTTATTTAGAAATAGGGACATTTTTGGGGGACACCCTGTATATCGTACTAAATTGCAACGTTTCTACATACTGTATTTATACAGGTTTAGTTTAGCTGTCGGAAAAGGAACCAAAAATGTGTGCAGTGTAAGTAATTACTAAAATATTTAGTTTTGAATCACATTAAATATTATACGTTTTGGTTTAAAGAAAATATATTGGTGGACGAAATGATTAATTTTCAACCACCAATTTCATTCAACGTCCTTTCACGAATGTTCTTTTTTTCACTATCCTACAAACTGGAATTAACTACAACAGGGTTCAAATATTGAGGATTATCTATAATAAAAGAGTCAACGATATTTCTTAAATTCAAATCGAAGGTCTTGAAATTATATATTTGTGTCATTTCAATCAATACAGTGGCAATTAACTCGTATGTTAAGGATAAAAGGCATTCATTCACACTATTGCATGCATTCAACATAATATTTATGCTCTACGTTTTATGCACACGACTTTTAAAAACGCCCCTTCCTCTCTCTCTCTCTCTCTCTCTGTATATATATATATATATATATTGTATATCACTAACTGTAAAGTTTTTCATTTCTCATATATATATATATATATATATAAATAATTATATATATATATTCACGCGTTAGAGATTTTGAATAAGGAATTCTGAGAGTTTACAAAAGTCATTTTATTTCCAAAAGGTTTGTTATCATTTATTAATACTATTAGCAACACGACGCGTGCGGGGAGAAGAAATACATTTTAGTTTGGAAGTAACATTAATTTTAAAACTACTTTGGCTAACCAACATTTTTGGAAAGTTTTGTGTTGGGGGAAATCTTTATTTCAAGATGCAAAAATGAAGACCCACTTAAACATAGAAATACACAAAGCATAGAGAACAAATTACCCATCCTCTATAATAGTGAAGGAGTGGTTTTTAAAACATGTTTGTAGAACTATAACATTGTCGCTTGGGTTTCTATTCAGCTTTCGGTGAATGAAATGGGAAGAAATGCTAATAATGATGATAATGATGATAATGATAATGATTATAATGATAATGATGATGTGATCTACAGATCTACAGAAGCTAAGGCTAACAAAGACCCTAAGATCCACTCTAAGGCTAGCCCGAGAGAAAGGAAAGAGTAGGGGGTTAAGAGAAGAGAAGAAGGGGTTAAATAAGGAGCAACACCTATCATTCGTGGGTTAACATTCATTCAGAAAAAGAGGAAAAAGGTCTCACCATCATCATCCGCCGGCCACTGCCGACAAGTCAGAAAAATAGTCGGAGAAAATAGGAGAGGGGTGAAAGATGAAAAGAAGTAAAATAAGAACGCTTACAAACCATGCAAACACAGTCTTAACTCACTGTCATACCATGCAAACTACAAACATGCAAGAAAAGAGTTAGACACATGCAAAGTAAGGAGAGGGGGGGGGGAAGTAGGTAAAGTTAAACAAAAAGTGGGTTAGTTTACGCAATGAGCTACATCTACATTCGTGTTAGTCTAATTTTTTTTTTTTTTTTTTTTTTTTTATAATTTTATTGCTGGCATCACACGCTGGCATGTCACAAGCTGGCATTCATCGTCAACAGATCATCCTCGAGCACCACCACCAGAGCTTCTGTTGCTAACTTTGTTGTTTTTTTAAATTAAACAACGCTAATACCTTTAAAATGTCTGTCAAGACGGTTCTTAAACATATTAACGCTGGTAGAATGAACGACTGACGCGGGAAGATTATTCCATTTATCAATTACTTTAAACGTAAAGAAGTTTTTAGCGATATTAGTAATAAAACGCCTGCCACGCAACTTAAATCCGTTATTGCGAGTATTACTATTATCAAAAGTGAACAATTTGTCAAAATTTACGTTATCGATGTTATTAACGATTTTGAAAACTTCAATAAGCTCCCCCCTTAATCTCCTAGTTTCGAGTGAATACAAGTCTAACTCTTTAATCCTATCTTCATAAGGCTTATTGCGCAAAGACGGAATAAGTTTCGTGGCACGACGCTGAACCCTTTCTAACCTATCAATATCCTCACGCAAGTACGGGCACCAAAACTGAACTGCATATTCCAAATGAGGCCTGACTAGGGACTTTTAAAGGGGCAATATGATATCCTTCGATTTGAATTCGAAATTACGCGCTATGAAGCCTAACATCCTATTCGCTTTTGCGCAAGACTCCAGGCACTGGTTCCTAACCTTTAAATCTTTAGTTAGCGTACGCCTAAATCTACTTCCACGTCAACACTCGCTAAATCCCTATCATCCATCGTGTATACGTAATTATTGTTGCGAGAACCTATATGCAAAACTTTACATTTATCTACGTTAAATTGCATCTGCCACTTATCCGTCCACTCCATAATCCTATCTACATCGTCTTGGATCCTACTTCTATCGTCCTCGTTAACAACCTTACCGCCTATTTTAGTATCGTCCGCGAATTTTGACACGTTACTAATCAATCCTACATCTATGTCGTTAATGTAAATTACGAATAACAATGGGCCTAACACTGAACCCTGTGGGACACCGCTACCTACATCTAACCACCCGATTCACTACCATTAACTACGACCCTCTGCCTCCTAGCACGAAGCCATTCTTCTAACCAGTTAGCTACCTGACCGCGTATACCATGCGCTTTAACCTTCGCAATTAGTCTCCTATGCGGAACCGTATCGAACGCCTTTTTGAAATTTAAATAAATAACGTCAGCTGCCCTATGCCTATCGTATTCGCGCACTATTTCGTTATAAAATTCTAACAAATTAGTTAAACAAGACCTATGGCGTCGAAACCCGTGCTGACTACTATTAATCAAACCCCTACTTTCTAAGTGATCGATAATACGATCCCTAACTACGGATTCCAAAAGTTTACCGACAATTGACGTTAAGCTAATGGGCCTATAATTGCTAGCTACCGCGCGTCGCCTTTTTAAAAATAGGCGTGATGTTAGCTAATTTGAAGTCTTCAGGAATAATCCCCGTTTCGAGTGACTGATTAAAAATCTTCGCTAAGGGGCCTACGATAACGTCTTTCAAATCTTTCAAATGTCTAGGATAAAAAGCGTCAGGGCCTGGAGCCTTGCTAACTTTTAGCCTATCGATATAATGCGCAATCTCAGCCTCGTAAACAGTTATTTCATCTAAAATAGTCTCGCTACTAAATGGAACGATATCGTCAACGTCGGGGACATTATTTACGTCCTCTACGGTAAAAACTGTCGCAAAAAAGTTATTGAAAATACCCGCCATCGCCTGAGCGTCAGAAGCCAAAGCGCCATTTACATCCACTAGAGGGCCTATGTTATCCTTTACCGGCTTACGATTATTTACGTATTCAAAAAACTTTTTTGGATGATAATGATAATAATGATGATGTGATGATAATGATGATGTGATGATAATGATAATGATGATAATGATAATATGATAATGATGATGTGATGATAATTGGGATTGTTTTATTTCTTTCGTAACGGTAAATGTCATATAAAGGCTGGGACCTACAGTTTTATATGGGATCCGAACCACTATCCCATTCAGAAGTCCCGGAGAGGTATATTGATCGTCAACATCTGAGGACCGAGCCGAGACTCGAACCCAGAACCTTCAGAGTAACAGTACAGCGCTTTACTACTAGGCTACCCTGACGAGTTGCCAGCACCGGTGGCTCATTGGGCAACGCCATTTCCCTATAAGCGAAGTGAAGACACTGAGGTCGGGGGTTCGACTCCAGATGGTGGTGGTTATTAATAATTCAGGTGTTAGGCGTTCGTTTGGCCTGAGCGCCGTGCCAGTTTCTGGCTCTCCTCACTGATTCCTCTGAAACGTCAGGAAAAGAAATTTTGTTGTCCTTTTCTTATATGCCAATAATCCTTAATAATAATAGTAGTCAATCAGGAGTGTCAGAAAATGGCACAGCGCTTAGGCCGAACTAATGCCAAACTAATTACCAGTACCATTAGGAGTCAGTTTTGCCACTTCGCTTATACACTCTTAAAAAGGTCCGATGTATCTACAGGGCGTTCGAAAAGTCCTGTCACCCCCTACAAAATGTACATATTGTAATACCAATTATATATTTATGTGATTAATTGTATTTATATGTGGTAGGTGTAATTTAAGAAACAAGTCACTAGCAACAATTACTTTGCTTATAGGCTTCATATCGTTTCTGCGTGGCTGTATCGCTTAATTCATTCACAAATGACGGGCAGGTATGGTTTCATGCCGAGATCTTTTGTCATGTGATCTCTCATTGTGGACATGGGGGACTGCAAGTTCTTGTGATCGTTTCCGAAGTGATTTTTTCGGTGAACGAGCCACCGATGCAATCACACCTTCACATTGTTCTGCTCGCGTTGTTGGTCTTCCCGACCGTGGTCTGTCCTTGATGGAGCCAGTTTCAAACAGCTTTTTCTCCCAGCGTAATACCGTCTTGTTTGGTGGTGCATCCTTATTGAATCTTGTGTTGAAATCATTCTGGATATCATGCATATTTTGCCCATGTGCTCATCACTATCCTTTCCTCCAGAGTGTAAGTGGACTGGTCTGCCATTGTTCACACAACTCTAATACCTGAAAAAGAAAAAAATGTCAATGAATCACATATAAATTCAAGTAATCACACAAAAATAAAATTGGTATTACAATATGTACATTTTGTAGGGGGTGACGGGGCTTTTCGAACACCCTGTACTTTAGAACGGAGAGTAAGAAAAAAGGAACTCGACTCTGAATATAAATATTTCCCGATTATTTATAGGAATCATTTAGGTATTCCTTCATATTTCTGCAATAAACCCTGATTAATGTAAATTCAAAAACACTGCGAAATAGTAGACAAAGTCTTCCCTTCACTGAATCTTCAGCATGTATGAATGGAAGACGTTTGGCCCACAAAACTTACAGATTCGTGGACAGAGGTTTGAATCCCACCTAAATAAGACCGAAAATATGCCATATTGTATTATAATATATTTAGTGTTAAGTTCTAATCATTTGTTAATACGTTAACTGTAGGTTAACATACATAAATATTATAAATGAAAGTTTACCGAGTGGAAATTTAATTGGCATTCCCTATATGCAGTAGATAACGCTTCATGTTCAAATATTTTGGCTTTATGTCAATTAACTAAGCTAAAAACCTATAAAACGTAATAAGTATTGTACCTTGGAGGATTTAGCAGTACCTTAATCGCCATCCCTCAAGGCCGTATTAAGAAAGATTCGATTATAGGTTGACGTGCATATCACCACTAACTAACTTGCATATGCGTTCCTTTCTGCCGAATGAAAGTGTGTCACGAATAATATAATCGGTTTCGTACCTCAGATTTTTTCTAATACTTCGTCTATAAATCCCAGTTATTTTAATCGTGAAAAGAGATTACCGAATTCATAAAAATAAATTTGGTTTATTCGTGAAATTTATGTAATAAATAAACTAAATGCCATTAATTTTGCCTAAAAGGCTTCCATGCTTCCAAGGGCATATTCAGACGAGATTACTGTGAATATATTAACGTCATATCAAATATCTAAAAATTGTAAAACTCTGTCACTTTTATTCTTTTCTGAATAAAGTTTTTGTATTACATTTTTTGAAATGTTTGAAAGTGTGTAGACTGTAGACTGATGTGGGGAGCCATTGACACCGAAAAATTTAGAAACTTTGAAATCCTCAGTGAAACAAAGTATATTCTTGTCAACAATGAATTATATATATATATATATATATATATATATATATATATATATATATATTATAAAATTAAAATAGGGATCCAGATAACGCAAATATTTTAACTCCGACACAAACTCAAACGCCTCGCATACGTTTAACGGTGAATAGAAATTCATACATTTAATATTCTTCAATATAATCCTTGTATTCGCTAAACGAGAGCTTCATATCCTCTAAATGAGAACTAAAGACAAGAATCGAAATAAGAAGAAAGAAGCGTTGCTTGCAATAGAAGAATAGCTACAGAATAAATGACGGAATTGTGTGAGAAGAAGCAATGACTAAAAGGAGGTATTTTCTTTACGGCTATTTGATGAACCATAAAATTAAGGTAATTTTTCTTAGCACAGTCATCTTCCCTTCGCATTAGATCCGACCATTTCCGTTGGAAAACACTCTGAATTTTTGTGTTGGAATCTTTCTTCAAGGGTTCACTTCAAGTTTACACTTTGCACTCGATTGTGGTAGTCGGTTTCTGGCGAAAAGTCGAAGTTTGGAAAGTAAAATATAAAACTTTAAAAATTTCTTTTTAAGGTTTCATTTAACTGAGTTTACCTGCTACACACACACACACACACACACACACACACACACACAAAGGATCACTGTCACGTGTTTTCCAACCATGGTTCATCACCAGTGGGGGCAGGAACAATGCTTGCTCATATATACACACTAAAAAAATGTTGAAAAGTATATTAAATATATTAAAATAAATTAAACTCATATTCACTGGATAAACTGTACCTGTATATACCCATTTACATCTTTCTATCTATTAATCTACATATATATATACTGTATATATATGCTAAACGAATTTTTTACGTTGGTTTTTACTATAGAAGATGTAACGAATATCCCTACGGTCATAAACATAATACCTTTTGATAATGGTAATATTTTGGATAATATTGTGGTTAGTGAAAGGGAGGTAATGCGCTATATTGATAAAATGAAAATGCGTAAATCACCGGGGTCGGATTCCATATATCCCATACAACTAACCGCTAACAAAGATTTTTAATGCGTCTATTTCTGAGGGGTGCGTACCAGATAATTTCAAGTTAGCAAATGTAACACCTATCTTTGAGAAAGGCGATAAAGGTGCGGCGGGAAATTATAGGCTAATCAGTTTAACGTCTGTTGTAGGTAAGCTACTGGAATCAGATTCAAACAGCTCTATCTCCGTAACCCTTCAGAATTAGACACATGTTAATATGAACTTTTTTCTCACAATGACCGATACTATCACCTCCCGAAGTATTGACCTTTCCTCCTGAAACACCCTGTGTATATATATGTACAGTTTATCCAGTGAGTATGAGTTTAATTTATTTTAATATATTTAATATACTTTTCAACATTTTTTTTAGTGTTAGAAAATTTAAGATTGAAAAAGTATTAATACTTTTAAATCGGAACAAAACCTTGTTTCAAACTGATAATCCAGCTTAGCGACACAGAAATTTCTTCTTGGAAGAGAGAGAGAGAGAGAGACAGGAGAAAACTCAGCATTATAATATAGTAAAGTCCCATCATATCTCTTGACATCTTTTATATTCTGTGGTTTGTGCATATTCATGACTACACGTATATATGCGTAAGAATGGAACAAGAAACAAACAGCACGAGAGAATACAAAATTCAGATAGACAGAACGACTAGAATATTGATGTTTAAACAGGGTTTTCAACCGGGGTACATATTAAATTTCTCGGAGGTACACAGTGAGCTGCGAAAATACATGGGTTCCCCCCCCCTTATTTTCTCATTTCTTTTGAAAATGCATTTTTCGAAATATTTCATATATGCAATTTGGTAATAAATAATGATATACTATATATATATATATATATATATATATATATATATATATATATATATATATATATAACTTATATATATATATATATATACACACACATACAGTATAGGCCTTGCAGAGGGACACGAAGAAAATATACAAATGGTCAGAAGACAACATGACATTTAACACCGAGAAATTTCAGCTCTTGAGATATGGTAGGAAAGAGGAACTCAAACAGACTGCATATTATGCTCCAGATAGACAGGAAATTCAGAGAAGCACGAAAGCGATCGATCTGGGGGTAATAATGACCGATGATACGAAATCCGAAACACAAAATCAGATAGCGATAAATAAAGCAAAAAGAGTCGCTGGACAGGTACTAAGAACGTTCAAAAGAAGGGACAGGACAGTAATGATTCCCCTGCTAAAAACACTGATTATACCAAAACTTGAATACTGCTCAGTTTTGACGTCCCCATATAAAAAGGAAGAAACTAATACACTAGAAGAAACGCAGAGGCATTTCACAGCCAAGATTGTTTCTGCGAAGAAATCAACTACTGGGAAAGACAACGTAAACTAAATCTGTACTCGCTGGAAAGAAGAAAAGAGCGGTACACCATAATCTACATATGGAAAATGATCGAAAAACTGGCATCAAACCTCAAACTAAACCCAATTAACATTCAAACAACACTCGAAAATAGGAAAGGCACAATGTATAGTGTTCCCAAATTAAAGGCCGGACAAGAGACCTCCTCAACACTGAAGGAAAATAGCTTGGTTGTCAAAGATCCAAGACTTTTTAACCAGCTTCCAAAGGACCTCAGGAACGTAACAGGGGTCAAAGTTGAAATCTTCAAGAGAAGACTAGATGCCTGGCTCAGGACGGTACCAGATGAGCCGGGTGTACCTGGCTATGTACGGCGAAGAGCGCAAAAAAGCAACTCGCTCCTCCACCAAGCCAGACCTAGAGGCGGGGCCATCAGCTTCACCTTCGTGTGAAGAGAGACCAACGCACGGAACAGCACCGATGTTAACGAGGTATATAACTATATATATATATATAATATAATATATATATATTATATATATATATATATACATAGTATGAAGTTACACGAAAACACCTTCACTTTTCAAAAGGGTATGCAGTGGATACAAAGTTAAAAAACCCTGCTTTAAAACATTAAAAATATAATAACCAACAAAGTTACTTGTAAAAGAAAAACATGTTCATGAATTTGAATATTTTTGAAACGCTAAATTTCAACTGTAAACAATACACCAATTTTTTTAATAAAAGTCACCAATCTAAACACTATGTAAGATATATATATATATATATATATATATATTATTATTATATAATTATATATATATATTATACTAGCAGAGAACCCGCCCTTCTTGCAGGTGGCAAAAATATCCCAGCCGACGGGCGGAATATTTTTTGTAGTTCGAAGGCTGTTATTAGTTAGGTTAATTGAATGCCAGGTTAGGTTAATTGAATGCCCGGTTAGGTCAACTAAATGCCCCATTAGATTAACTGAATGCCCGGGTAGGTTAATTGAATGCCCGGTTAGGTTAATTGTACGCCCTTGACGATTGGTTAGGTAGGTTCGTGATAGTTTCGTTAAAGCTAACGAAAATATCACGACTTAACCTAACCAATCGTCAAGGGCGTACAGTTGACCTAACCAGGCATTCAATTAACCTAACCGGGCATTCAATTAACCTAACCGGGCATTCAACACCCAGATGCACAACCTGGGGACCTAATCAATATGTGTGTGAAGTTTCATGTTTGTAACTGCTTTCATTTTGGACCTTTGGCTGGAACACACACACACACACACACACACACACACACACACACATTATAAAACTACATTAAACCTTTTTCTGAATTTCTTTTCATTCAATTAATTGGATGTTATATTCAATAAAGTAATTTTGAGAATTTACAACTAATATCGTGTGTATAATTATTCTTTTTTAAGTTAAATGACCGTAAACAATTAAACTGGCCATTAATTAAAGAGTTAGCAGAGATGGACACTCTCGCAATCTTATCAATAAGCATCTATACAAACCAGGATAAACTGCCAAAAAAGCACATTATATTAAATGTCAGCTTTGGTGCTGCTGTGTTTTTTTTTTAAAAAGAAGTGACAGGACTTAACCTTGCCTTTATGCAGGGTGATTCACTCGCTGGTAGCCCCAGAGTATCGCTAATATATCCGCTGGGGCTACCAGCGAGTGAATCACCCTGTATTACCTATGGGTACACCCGAAAGAAACTTTAAACATTTCGCTAAAGGTGATTTTTTTCCCATTTTTTAATGATTTCAAATAATTTATAGGTTTTTCACTAATTATTTTGCTGGACACTGGAGTAGACGTTTCCTTAAGCTTCTGGTTTTACAGCAAGATAAATGTTTCAGATATTTAGATTTGCATAGCAAACTGCTGATCAAGATGCTTAGAGAAATGCTCGGCAATTATACCTGAAGGTTAAAAAAGTCGTGTTTGCTCTTACATTTATTAAAATACTAAACTGTAACTTTGAAGAATGTTTACAATTACTCGTAATTAACTATACAAATTAATTTAATCAGCACGCATGCGCAAACGGAGCAATAATTACAGTATATGTATCTGTTACAGGGAGTCTGTGTAACTACGGATTTCATGAAATCCTTAAAATGTTCAGGGATTTCATGTAAGGTTCAGTTGTGATATTTTCGTTAGTTTTAACGAAAATATCACGATTTAACTGAACCAATCGTCAAGGGCGTACATTTGATCTAACCGGGCATTCAATTAACTTAACCGGGCACTTAATAATTTTCCTGTAGTTTAAAGAAAATATCAGAACTTCACCTTATATGACATCTCTGAACATTGTAGGGATTTCATGAAATCCCTAGTTACACAGATTCCCTGTATCATATATAATTTTGCATAGTTTGTAACGTCCGAGAGAAAAGAAAGCTGGGATCACCTGAAGATCAGGGATCCCAGCCTTCTTTAGTTAGCTTTATAAGGCTAACTAACGAAAATATCACGACCTAACCTAACCAATCGTCAAGGGCGTACAGTTGACTTAACGACTGGTTAGGTTAGGTCCTGATATTAGTTAGCCTTATAAGGCTAACTAAAGAAGGCTGGGGGCCCTGATCTTCAGGTGATCTGAAAGCTGCACGAAGACGTTACAAATACCAAAAGGAATGTACAGTAACAGTTATGACGATTGTACGTTCTGATTGGATTTAGAGCCTTGTCCTTTTTAAACCTGATCTTGGTTCTTTTAATAATGCCCTTCATGTTATCTAAGTCCTTTGGGTAACCACTAATATGTTTCCTAAGTTCCACATGTAACGTTAATTGATCTGAAAGTTGTAGTATCTGAGTCACGAGAACCAAAGAGCATTTACATTGCATAGTTTTAAAAGTACATATTTTAACGTCAGGGAGCAAACGACCACTAATTGTTTTCACTTCTTATATCAAACACACACACACACACACACACACACACACATATATATATATATATATATATATGCGTGTGTGTGTGTGTCCCTGTGAAAATTAATTAATTAGTTGAAAACCTTCAAAGGAATTCAAAAGAAATACTTTCCTTTTGAATGTTCTTCGCGAGTTTTAAACTACAGTATATATAATTATCCATATATATATATATTATATATATATATATAATGAACAGGAACACCAGAGAAAATACAAACATCCTTCAAGGTTTAATAGTACCAACGTTTCGGAATGCACTAATTCCATCTTCAGGGCTAAAACAATAAAATTCCAAATCACATACAAAATTACAAAATACAAATTGCTTAATAACAATTTAAATAAACTTAAAAAAAAAAAAAAAATTATAAAAAGTAGCTAAGAAAATGTAAAACATTAAAACTAAAAGGTAAATAAATGTGAAGTTAAAAAGTTAAAATTATAAAAGTAAAAGCATTAAAACTGAAATGTAAATAAAATAAACTAGTACCTTAACCAAAACATAGCAGATCTATCGATGATTCGTCAGAATTTAGGTCTGGTTTTAGTTTATAAATAAACAGAGACTCCATAATTTTAAGCTTAAGGTCAGAGCTTCCAGCAGCAAGTACGGTGAAATTAGACTGTGAAATTGGGTGGTTATTGTTGTGCGAGTGATTACGTATGAGAGAATTAGGTGGTTTGCCAAGGGGTAAATTTGTACGGACCGATTTACCGAGATGTTCGTAAATACGAGATTTTAAATGTCTTTTAGTTTTACCTATATATGACCCCATACAGTGGTCACACTTGTATTGATAAACTATAGATGACTTAAGAAGTGTAGGAATAACATCCTTGTATTTAAATAAATGGTAAATCGATTTAGACGGGGTGAATATAATTTTTATACACAGTTGTGGGTAGAATTCCTTGAGCAATTTTAAAAGTTTATTTCTAATGTTAAAACTTGAGGTTCCCATATAGGGCAAAGTGAAATACAGGATATCTTTGGGGACTGTAATTAAGTTTCTAGTTGTAGGGCTTATTAGTCTATTTAAGGTTCTGCCTATTGTAGTCTCGACCAGTCTAGAAGGGAAATTATTCTTGGCAAGGAGTTTTCGGATGAAATCTAGTTCATCGTGTAGTTTGAAGTAATCTGAACAGATATTGAAAGCTCTATTGGTCAGAGTCGAGATTAAATTTCGTTTGAAACCTAAAGGGATAAAGGAAGAAAAGTTCATAGTAAGATTGGTAAATGTCGGCTTTCGGTAAACGGAAGTTTCAAAAGAGGAATTAGTTTTTATTATCTTAATGTCCAAAAAGGACAGAGAGCTATTAGATTCAACTTTTGAAGTAAATTGAATGTTAGGGTGCTTAGAATTAAGGTAATTACGAAACAAAGGGATATGGTCTGGTGATTTAAACAGGAGAAAAGTGTCATCAATATATCTTCTATAAAAAACCGGTTTAAAGTTGGAAGGACACTCATTCAACCATTTGACTTCATGATGACATAGAAACGCGTTAGCTAAGGTGGGACCAAGAGGCAGACCCATTTGAACACCTTCAGTCTGTTTAAAATATTCACCGTTGAATATAAATATAAGGTCTTTCACGGAAAATTTTAATAGTTCTTTCATACTGATACTGTGCAGGGTTTTAATAGAGGCCAATGAAAGAACTATTAAAATTTTCCGTGAAAGACCTTATATTTATATTCAACGGTGAATATTTTAAACAGACTGAAGGTGTTCAAATGGGTCTGCCTCTTGGTCCCACCTTAGCTAACGCGTTTCTATGTCATCATGAAGTCAAATGGTTGAATGAGTGTCCTTCCAACTTTAAACCGGTTTTTTATAGAAGATATATTGATGACACTTTTCTCCTGTTTAAATCACCAGACCATATCCCTTTGTTTCGTAATTACCTTAATTCTAAGCACCCTAACATTCAATTTACTTCAAAAGTTGAATCTAATAGCTCTCTGTCCTTTTTGGACATTAAGATAATAAAAACTAATTCCTCTTTTGAAACTTCCGTTTACCGAAAGCCGACATTTACCAATCTTACTATGAACTTTTCTTCCTTTATCCCTTTAGGTTTCAAACGAAATTTAATCTCGACTCTGACCAATAGAGCTTTCAATATCGTTCAGATTACTTCAAACTACACGATGAACTAGATTTCATCCGAAAACTCCTTGCCAAGAATAATTTCCCTTCTAGACTGGTCGAGACTACAATAGGCAGAACCTTAAATAGACTAATAAGCCCTACAACTAGAAACTTAATTACAGTCCCCAAAGATATCCTGTATTTCACTTTGCCCTATATGGGAACCTCAAGTTTTAACATTAGAAATAAACTTTTAAAATTGCTCAAGGAATTCTACCCACAACTGTGTATAAAAATTATATTCACCCCGTCTAAATCGATTTACCATTTATTTAAATACAAGGATGTTATTCCTACACTTCTTAAGTCATCTCTAGTTTATCAATACAAGTGTGACCACTGTATGGGGTCATATATAGGTAAAACTAAAAGACATTTAAAATCTCGTATTTACGAACATCTCGGTAAATCGGTCCGTACAAATTTACCCCTTGGCAAACCACCTAATTCTCTCATACGTAATCACTCGCACAACAATAACCACCCAATTTCACAGTCTAATTTCACCGTACTTGCTGCTGGAAGCTCTGACCTTAAGCTTAAAATTATGGAGTCTCTGTTTATTTATAACTAAAACCAGACCTAAATTCTGACGAATCATCGATAGATCTGCTATGTTTTGGTTAAGGTACTAGTTTATTTTATTTACATTTCAGTTTTAATGCTTTTACTTTTTATAATTTTAACTTTTTAACTTCACATTTATTTACCTTTTAGTTTTAATGTTTTACATTTTCTTAGCTACTTTTTATAATTTTTTTTTTTTTAAGTTTATTTTAAATTGTTATTAAGCAATTTGTATTTTGTAATTTTGTATGTGATTTGGAATTTTATTGTTTTAGCCCTGAAGATGGAATTAGTGCATTCCGAAACGTTGGTACTATTAAACCTTGAAGGATGTTTGTATTTTCTCTGGTGTTCCTGTTCATTATTAAACTGCGTTTTCCACGCCACCAATCAATAGCCGATATATATATATATATATACACAGTATGAAATTTTAAATATTTAAAACGTATAGATGGATATCTTTATTATATATATAATTATATATATATTAGCTCCCTTGCTGTTCATAATAATGATTGCAGATATTGATGCAGATATTAAGACAGTATTGTATCATGTTTCGCAGATGACACAAAGATATGCAAGGAAATATTGAACGAAGGTGACAGGAAAATTACAAAACATTGAAACATTATTCTTGTGAGCAGAGGACAACAATATGAAGTTCAACGAAGAAAAATTCCAACTTCTAAGATATGGTAATAAGTTAACAAAGAGCTACAGAAAAAAGGGTACAAAACTCTTCAAGACAAACAGATAACACCAAATCCACAAGTCAGGGATCTTGGAGTAATAATGTTGTCGGATGCAGAATTCAGAGAGCACTATAACATCAAAATTACAACGGCTAGAAAAATAATGGGAATCATATGGAGGAGCTTCTGCAGCAGCAAACATCATACTCAAATTATGGAAAAATATAATTGAGTAGTGCTCAGTACTCACAAGCCCATCCAGAAAACGAGACATTGCGAACATTCAAGCCATACAAAGGACTTTTACGTCTCAGGTAGAGGAAACGAAAGGTGGAGAATACTGGTCTCGAATATTAAAATTGTTTGAGAATGAATGTATCGGTCTTCACTCTTAAATAAACCAGTTTAACGATATGTATCTGTGTAATCTGTTTCTAAAGAAACTACAACTCGGCCAAAAATTAGTAGTAGTATAGGTCCATTTATGAAAAAGGGGTGGGGGTTGCATTGATGTAGAGGGGAGCGGGGTGTGGGTAATGGAGGGGGGAGAGTGGGAGTAACTGGGGATGATAAAATAAGGGTAAAAAGAAAAGGGGATGAGGAAGTTGGAGATGGAAGAGACTGATAAGAAAAAAAATAAAAGTAAAATGCACTAAATTCTCTGCTGTGTATTATCATATATATTATTATTATTAATTGTTATTAATTAATGGATATAGTCGGAAATGTTTCTCCCGAAAAATTCTGAGGTCGAAATTAATTTTCCATTTATTGGAGATTTCCGTATGAGGGAGGTTCCATCTAAAGGGAATCTACTGTATATATAAAACATCATACTACGAACTTTAGCGGCAACCATTTTAAAAGATAAATGTGTGTGACGTTAAACTATGAACTTTAGCAGCTACCATTTTAAAAGATGATCAACTAATGTAATACAACACGCTGCCTGTTGCTACTATGAATGTAAAGTATGGATTCCACAGCAACACTGTCTTAGGCATAACAGTGATGTTACACTATCGGGAGTTGAGCTTCGTCATGTGCCCGCCACAAACCATCCTGTTGACCATCATCTTATTGAGACGCATATATAGACATAATTTAAAAATGCGTGAAGAGTAAATTGAAACACATCTGCATACAGCATTTATTAACATGTCAAGAGATTATTTTTATTAGTAAACTTACAAATAATGGGGGAATAGTTAATACATAAAATTCTTTTTAGAAATAATAATATATCACAGCTGCATACAATATTTACTAACATGGCAAGAAATTCTGTTTTATTAGTATAGTAAACTCGCAAGTAATTGTGGAAATAGTTGCATCCTCATTGCTTTGTATAATACAAACAATTTTTTTAGAAATAATGCCCCGTTTAATGTTTAATGTACAGAGCCTTAAGATCATTTAGGATTAGTTTTGTTATATGGGGCCTATCTTAATGCGATACAGTATTGTATTTGTAGATGTGAGTTGAAAATATTAGATGAACCTTGTAGGACATGAGTTCACCAACAGGTGTATCATGCTCTGAATCTTGAGCTTTTGATATATAGGCCTACCTCACAGCTCTACTAGATATAATATTTTCAGAACTGTTCCAGGAAACTATCATACTTTTGAGAGTATTTAGCTCTTTCTTATATCATATCATGTTACAGATGCAACGTTACAGCATACTGGTTAGTTTCCCTCAGATAAAATAAATGAACCGAGAAGTAAAATTTCTATAAAGAAATCACACGTGAAGCAACGTGAGAAGAAGATAGTGGGAAGTTTTTAACCCAGAGCATTACTACTGGGCAGGAAACAATGGAAAAACTGTGTAAAGGTTCTTAAAGTGTACTTTTCAGTTATTGAGGAAACAGTCCATCATTCAGTAAACCGTGGATGATACACCAGTCCATGGAGTGTCTTTCTTCGTCATATTCATAATGTAAAACAGGATTAGGTTAACTCAAGCCAGAACCCTAGAAGATGTTACAAAACGTTGATACTTCTAAAAGAATCACCCATGTAGTATTTATTACATAGGTTCTGAGAATAGAAACCTAGAAACATAAAAAATTTCCTCATCTTATTTAAATGAATGTTTTAAGCTTATTTGATAATGAAAAGAAATTAGTGCAGCTCCAAAACAAGTTACTGATGCCTGAATAAACTGACTTAAAGAAAATAAAAGTGTGACTTCAGATACTTTGAAATAGATGATGAACAAACTTTTATTAATGTTAGATCAATATTTATTTAAACCTACTTTATAATACTCGACATAACTTTCAAATGCTTTAAATATTTTCATCATTCATGGATAGAATGAATAAAATGCACATAAACCTTGATTTACATTAAAGTTTAATAAAAGGTTCTTATACACAAAACTTTTTTGGTATTTTGCTAAGTCTAAAGGCTTAGATAGTTCATTCTTAAAAAATGTTAAATTTTTCCATGAACTCAGAATTTTCATTCCTCAATCATTTACTTTCCTTACTTCTCCCTTGTCCATATCAGATCTCTATGGAAATAGAAAAAGTTAAGTTTTTTTGCATTTAAGATCTCTATGGTATGGTATTTGCGCTTGAAGATCATACAGTATACTTGAAAGAAGGCTTATACATCTTCGCTAAATTTAATTTGTTTTATTATGGCTTCCATCCTCTATGAAAAGGAAAGCTTTTTAATAGAACTTGGCGACAGGTACCTTTCGCCACCCGGCGTGGAACTGTATGGACACGCCTATTTCTCGAATAGAGCCCCTCAATGTTAAGTGATTTACAAACGAATTATTTTACATGATAAGTAATTTTGTGAACATACTTTTTCCCTGACCAAAACTATGTTTCCATGTTGGTGCATATCCTTACATGTTTTATCCAGCGCGCCTGAGTCATCGAGCCAGCAAAAGGCGGCCTCGAACCTGAGACTTATGACTCACTACCAGGTCTGTGTCACGAACTGAAGCGAGCAGGTCGCCTCGTCATGACGTACTATCCACAAGTACGAGTTGATGATATGTGTTATTCTGACACCGTTCTCAACGGCTTGGAACTTAGAGAATATCGTATTTACAAGACATCTCCCGAGAAGTACCAGTCGCTTTGGGACGCTGGTCTAGAGTGTTACAAATCCTTCCTCGCCTTCACCATTCATCCGGCGGAGCTGTATCTTTATATACCCTCTAACTGTCGCCTCGATTTAGAAGATTTTCTTATACGTCGATATGAACTCTGAACAGTTTGTAATTGAAAAAACATATGAAAGGAGGATAAACGCTCGCTTATAGCGTGTTGTGTATACATTGACTTTTCATGATAATATTGTGATATCCAAACGTGTACTCGAGCAGGCTTTTGATTCTATATATTCAAAGATTAATTATGAAAATGTTACGTCCAATTGTAAAATAGGAACAAAAATAATCCTAAATTATCTAAAGGCTTTGTATATTGAGTATGGAAAGCCTCATACATTAACGGGACATTGTTTCTAAAAACAATTTCTTGTATTATACAAAGCAATGAAGATGTAACTATTTCCACCTTCATTTGCGAGTTTACTATAATAATAAAAAAAATCTTTTATGTTTATAACTATTGTATGCAGATGTGATGAATTATTATTTCTAAAAAGAACTGTATGTATTAACTATTTCCGCCATTATTTATAAGTTTACTAATAAAAAAATTCTTGACATGTTAATAAATATTACAGGCAAATGTGATATATTATCAGTTCTCAAAAGAATTTTATGCATTAACTATTTCCCCCATTATTTGTAAGTTTACTAATAAAAAATAATCTTTTGACATGTTAATAAATACTGTATGCAGATGTTTCTATTTACTCCTTACTCATTTTTAAATTATGTCTAGATATGCGTCTCAATAAGATGATGGTCAACAGGTTGGTCTGTAGTGGGCGCATGTCGGAGGCTCAACTCCTGATGCTGTAATATCACTGTTATGCCTAAGACAGTGTTGTCGTGGAATCTATACTCTACATTTATAGTAACAACAGGCAGCATGTTGTATTACATTAGATGGTCATCTTTTAAAATGGTAGCCGCTAAAGTTCATAGTATAATGTTACACACATTTATCTTTTAAAATGGTCTCTTCCATTACCCCGATCCCGCATCCCCTCTACATAATGCAATCTCCACCCCTTCTACATAAATAGGCTTATACTACTATATTTACCAACATCAATGATGAACATCTTTCTATTAAGCCAATTTGCTTCTAGTTATTCCCTTGTTGGCCATTTCCAAAACGTGTTCTATATAAATCAATCTTAACAAAGCTTCAAATGTATCTCCGCATTTTCCGTTTTTTAAGGGTTACGCTGTGGCCTCTATCGTAACACCACTTTCCGTCGATCAACAACATTAGGCGACAATGGCTCTTCGTAGTAGTCGGATGGGAGACCGTCCTCTGCGCCTTGATTATGTAGCGACTCGTGGTTTGAATCCCATGTAAAGCTGTAGGTCCCCTACGTCATATGATCTTACATGTTGCGAAAGAGGCTAAATAAAACCATCAACCAACCTCTGTTTTTATAATGAAATTAAGTTTAATTGCTGACGTCTTTCTTCGCACACACAAAATCAAAATGACTCGTGTGTTGTCTCGCAATTAACTCATACTGAGGCATTACAAGTTGTTCATTGTCTCTTTTATGAGTTTGAGATAGGCATTTAATAACTCGTAAAAAGTATCTCTCTCTCTCTCTCCTCTCTCTCTCTCTCTCTCTCTCTCTCATATATATATATATATATATGTATATATATATATTAGAAAATGTGTGTGTGTGTGTGTGTGAATGTAATTTAAACTTTAGGCATATTTGTTGAAACACTTGGCATGCTGAAAGTTGCGGATATGGACCTGAAATAAGAAAATCTCAATCTTCTATTTCGTATTGAGAACATTTTATTTTATTTTTAATCCGTAAGCCAAAGAACAAAGAGAGGTTTGTTTTTTGAAAACGAGAACATATATAAACGTCACTGGAAACCTACTGAGCAGATGAATAGTACTTGTTTTGGATCACCCGAAGATCAAGGCCCCCACCCTTCTTTAGTTAACCTTATAAGGTTAGGTCAACTGTACGTTCTTAACGATTGGTTAGGTTAGGTTGTGATATTTTCGTTAGTTAGCCTTATAAAACTAACTAAAGAAGGCTGGGGGCCCTGAGCTTCAGGTGATCCCTTATTTTTTTTAAAATTGGATTACATAAGTACAAGATCCTCAAAATTTTAATTTTATTAGGAAATAAAGCCTCGTACAGCATTCCACATTTGTCTAAACTGATTGTAAATATGATACTTTGTATTATTCAGTTGCTTACTGTAACTGGTTTTGAGAAATTACTGTAAAGTATATAATTCAAAATGAATGTTTTGGACCTCCGCAGTGTCAAACATTTTCGTAAATTTCACGATATTTGACCGTAAATGATGAAGATAAAATTCTGTAGTAATCTTTAAAATAAGGTTAATTTCCGTTTTTTATATGAGAATTATTTCTAATTATCGTAAGTGCGAATTTCCTTTTAAATTAGTGTTAAGTGACGCACTGTGTCATATCTCGCAGAGACATTTGTATTGTCCGTTTATAACTATTTTGGTAAATATTAAGTTTCGCGGAGACCAGTGTTTTTGACAAAGTCGAAATTTGTTACAAAGATCGTGAACGGCCGAAATTGGTCGCTTGGGAAGTAACTAACCAATATAAAAGAACAACCTAACCTCAGTTTAATCAAAGATCATAGGTTGTGCCTGTAGGGCCGGACCCGAATAGTTCTAGCCTAGTACTTTAACTAAGAATCATAGTGTAGGTTGTGCCTAAAAAGTAAATATACAGTCAAAAAACCTGATGCCTCAGGCAAATAGGAGCAATATTTTGGTTTGATTTTGTTGAAGCGGAGTTCATAGAAAAACTTTTATACTGTTTTTCTAGACCTAAAAATAAAAAAGTGTTTAGGTCAAAAGAGAAAAAAAAAATAGGACTTTCGGTATATTGGTAATTATGGCAAAATATACAGTAGATTTCAAATGAAATCTAATTAGACCTAGCTATCTAGAAAAAAATAACCAATCAGCAGTCAATATTTATAAAAATATTGTAATTATTAGGTACTTTATACATCGGTATTTGCATTTATGTTCAGTTTTCATACCATATCATATACAGTGTATATATATATATATATATATATATATATATTGTGTGTGTCTGTCTGTGTGTGTGTGTGTGTACTGTTTAATAAGTAGGGAGCTGATCTGAGGTATCTTAACACAGAGTTTGGGTATTTAGTACCAGTTATCCATCTCGCAGACTTGGTGTACAGTACAGTAGGTCCTAGTTGAGTATGTTTAATTGTTTTAAAAATGAATACTTCGTGTTGCAGACATCATGCATCTTGCTTATATTGATTAATTTCATACTTTTCCGAAATTTTATTATGAAGCTAATTCTCAACAAATACTTAGGCCTAATTCTTGCAAATTAAATTTATAGTGTAAAATCTCAAATGGCAGCTCAGGAAAAACGGATGCGCTGAGGAATACAAAAATTATGTACATTTTCCAAAGAAATTACAGTAATGCTGAAAAGAGTTTCACATATTCAAAGTAACGTAATTTTGAGAAAGGAGAAGGACAAAAATTTTCTACAAATGGTTAGCATTGATTTAAAGGATACATTAGAATCATCATACAGCACAGAAGGCAAGATAAACTTAGCCTTCACGGAGAAAAGTGAGATCAATGAAAGAAAGCCACCCCCAGCCATCTTTAGTTAGCTTTATAAGGCTAACTAACGAAAATATCACGACCTAACCTAACCAATCGTTAGGTCATCTGTACGCCCTTGACGATTGGTTAGGTTAGGTCGTTATATTTTCGTTAGTTAGCCTTATAAAGCGAACTAAAGAAGGCTGGGGGTGGCTTTCTTTCATTGATCCGAGAAGTGGAGAAAATATGAATTAATATATAGTATAAATCCTCGTCCAACGCGGGGGTAGGTTCCTCGAGAACGGCGTGTTAGGTAAATCCGCGGTCGACAAACTTAATACCTTATGCCTTATGGGATAAATGGGGATACGTGAACGTGGCTGCGTAAAGTCTCCCGTTAATACTTAGATACGTAGATTTTTTATTCATACATAACTGAATTTCCCTACCTATATTGTATATGAAATAAGAACATAATAAAATCATAAACATAATGATATTTACATATGATAAATAAAAATATATTAAAAAAAAATAGCACGTATCTTTTCTTCACTCTTTCGGATGGTGTGTATGGTAGACTCATTCACGTAATACTCGCGGCCAAGTGATGTTATGCTCATACCACCACCACGTAACTTATCTAGAAACTTTATTTTTTCGGCTAATGTCATAACCTTACGACTTTTCTTCTCTTCACTATCATTTGCGGATGCTTTACGTTTTGGTGCCATACTGCTGTCGAAGGGTAATAGCAAAACAACGGCAAAATACGACAAAAACAATCCAACACAACTTCACTGAACTTAACGTGGTAGCGGGACCGAGACAAAGGCTGATGTGAGGGGTGACGCGAGAGGGAGGGAGATGCGGGAGTGTTAGAGAGTGTAGGAGAAAACACTAGAGCGCGCATTAGCACGCGAACAGTACTACTGTACTAGAGCGTGTTTGGCGGACCGTATATAATCAAATTTTCCGCTTTCGGCAAATAATTGCTCGTATTTATTTTTCCGTGTATAAGCAAAGTCGCGCTGGACAAACACGTGTTGGACGAGAGTTTACTGTATTACATTGAACAACAAATTTTTACTTTTATTCTGTCTCAGCAACAAACAAAGCTGGTCTAGATGAAGTCGACGCTGCTGATTCCGAAAATGTTATTCATTTTGGCGTATCACGCATAGTTTCCATGGAATCTTAAAAAATATTAAACAATTATTGTATATTGTATATAATATGTACGAGGGCCACTCACTATATTTTTCACCACCTTTTTTTTTCTTTCCAAGTTTCCTTGTTAGTTCCAGAAATTTTGTACATACCTTTTTTACAAGTTTTTATTTTTCCACCTAGTCTCCATCCTTTTCTACGGCTTTCCTCCACTTCGAAACAAGGGCCTTTATTCCTCGCTGGTAAAAGTCCGCTGGGTTCCGCTGGAGCCACCTCTTAACCTCCTCAACAACCTCATCGTCACTGAAACTTTCTTCCACCAATAGCATCCTTCATTGGCCCAAACAAATGGAAGTCTGAAGGTGCCAGATCCGGGCTGTATGGAGGGTGGGGTAACACAGTCAAGCGCATTTTTGGTGATGGCCTCTCTTGTTCCCAAACTGTTGTGTGGTTTTGCGTTATCGTGCAGTTTTCTCTCCGGTCGAACTCGCTTTATACGTCTCTGGAATCTCTGTAGGGTAGCAATATATGCCTCTGAGTTGATTGTTTGTCCTTTCTTCGTACTGTCTACCAAAATCACCCCTTTCATGTCCCAGAAGATGGTGGCCATAACCTTTCCTGCAGAGGAGCCATTTTTAACTTTTTCTTGCGTGGGGAGTCTGCGTGATGCCACTCCATGAATTGGCGTTTTGTTTCAGGTTCAAAGTAGTGTACCCAATTCTCATCCCCAGTTACAATTCGTGAAAGGAAGTCATCCCCTTCTGTCTCGTATCGAACCAACGACTCAGAAGCAAGTTCTTTTCTTTGGGCTTTGTGATCTTCAATCAGTTGGCGAGGAACAAACCGTGAACACACTTTTGAGTATCCCAGTTGCTGAATTATCGTATTCACACTTCCTTCACTAATTCCTAGCTCCAGTGATAGCTCCTTGTATGTGACGCGCCGATTTGATCGAATGATGGTGTTAGCACGTTGCACAGTGTGAGATGTCACAGCCGATGCCGGGCGACCGCTGCGTGGATCATCATCGAGGCTGGCTCTCCCTCTCTCCGATAATCTCACACGTTTAGACCAGCGTCCAACTGTGCTTCGATCAACAACAGCATCTCCGTAAACGTTTTGTAGACGTTTGTGAATATTTCTGTTTCCTTCTTTGTGGTTAAGAACTTGATAACGGCTCTCTGTTTACGACGCACAGCACTGTCAGACGCCATTTTCGAAACTGCGTTAACCATTGGTTTTATACAAGGGCGTTTAAAAGCGGTTTTATACAAGGAGAGGAGGTTCAAACTGGAAAAATCCGGTTATGTGAAGCGCAGAAAGTTCAAACTTACGGCCCAAAAGACATTTCAGTACCATGGCCTATTATTTAGGTAAGAAAAAAGGGTGGGGCAAAATGCATTGAGTGCCCCTAGTATATATATAATATATATATATATGATGCAAACCCACAGGGAAAAAGGAAAATGATTCCAAGGCCTTTCGTGTATTCAGAAGTACACCTCGTCAGGGAATGAATACACGAAAGGCCTTGGAATCATTTTCCTTTTCCCTGTAGGTTTGCATCATTCATTCATTTTCACGTGTAATTGTGAAAGTCATCCCATATATATATATATATAAAACATATATATATATATATTAATTTCGTGGATTAGAATCCCCTATTAACATTAACCGAAAAAAAGAGTCTTAAAAATGCTTTGTTTTTAACACCCGATAAAACTATACATATAGCGAGTAGGTGACGGAAATTTACACTGAACATTGAAAAATGACTTATCTGGATGTGTGCCATATTTCATGAAAACAGAATATTTCATTATCAGAAAAGTGAAAGCCAGTACTAAATTGGTCCCTCCCCACCTAAAATTAAAAGAAAAGCGAATAACTGCCATTTCAAATATTATCTTTGAAGCTTATATATATATATATATATATATATATATATATATATATATATATATATACATTTAAACTGCAAACACGCAGTATAATTAACGTAAAGAACGACGCTTGTATAGGAGAATATTCCGCGCAAGATGAGAGAGAGAGAACGAAACAAATGAAAAAATGAGGTAACCACCCGGGAATCAGAACCCGGGATCTTCCGATTGCCGGTCAGATATGATAACCATTACACCATGGGCCTCACTCAAACAAGTGCCATAATTCTTCTACATTACACCATGGTATGTAGAAGAATTATGGCACTTGTTTGAGTGAGGCCCATGGTGTAATGGTTATCATATCTGACCGGCAATCGGAAGATCCCGGGTTCGATTCCCGGGTGGTTACCTCATTTTTTCATTTGTTTCGTTCGTTCTCTCTCTCTCATCTTGCGCGGAATATTCTCCTATACAAGCGTCGTTCTTTACGTTATATATATATATATATATATATATATATATATATATATATATATATGATGAATAAAACCACGAAGGAAAGAGAAAGATGTTTTCTGTACCAATAAAGTCTCCGTTTCCATGACAATAGAGCAGCGTCGTTAGGGAACAAAAATCGTCTTCAATTTCACTGGACGAAATTCTTTCATTAAATATTCACAATCAGTCTTTTTATGAAGCAATAAATGGTGAAGAAATGGTGAAACATAATTGCATATGTTTAAATGTAATTTACTTTGGAATCAAAGAAAACGTAATTTATTTTTTATGTATGATTGGTACAAAATGGTAACGCTTCAAATACACGCATTAATAAATTAACTCTACAAAACATTCCTTCATTAAAGAATTAATTAAATGCTACATGTGATAATGATAATGATAACGATGATAGGCTTTATTGGGAGGATAAAAATCCTAGAAAATAGTATAATATTCTTGAAGGTAAAATACGATAAGATAAATCAAACAATAATAAATTTACGAACTATAAAATAGGACCAACCAAAAGTTTTGGTAGTTTGGTAGGACTTAACCTATGTTTAACCAAACCTAACCAAACCATACTAGGCCATATATATATATATATATATATATATATATATATATGTATATATATATATATAACCTGGCCTTAACCTAATCTAACGAAATCTAACCAATCAAAATCTATTGTAACCCCGCCTCATTCCCTATTATTCCATTTCCTTAAAATATAAAAAAAATATGAAAACAGTGTTACACAAACTTCCAACTGTTTTTAACAGAAAAAGGGGGTAGGGGTAATAGAGGGAAGGGGTGTGCAACAAGGGTTGGGGAGGGGGTAATGGGGGTAACGGGGAGGGATGGGGGTAATGGGGTGGGAGAGGGGGAGATGGGGGAGAGGGGAGAGGGTAATGGGGGAGGGGAGTTATGCAACAAGGAGTGGGGGTTAGCCCCCAAGTTGCATAAATGGGGGTGATGCGGTTTTGGGGGGAGAGGGAGAATGACCTCTCCCCAAAGGGGTAACCCTATCCTTTTGAGCTTCGCATTTTAAGCCTGTGGGTTAAAAATTTGTGAAGCTATATTTAAAATGTAAAATAATATTTTTGTCTTCATCTCGGTACTCTGCGAAGGTGCCCTTGCCGAGTTTACGAAGCACAAGCCCCGCCCGTAGGGCAGGGAGCCGAAGACTCTGCTTGTATATATATACACATATACAAGCAGTCTTTCGACTGAGCGAAAGAGATATTTGTCACTCACTCCGCTCAACTCCGCTCAAAACCGCGCAACGTTTTTTATTTGTACTGTAGATAGATTAACTAGTTTTTGAAGTAGGGGCCTGTATATATTAAGGATGTACCGAATACCGAATATTAGTTTTATTTGGGTTATTAGGTGTCGCTATAAAAAATTGAAGCCTTTATCAGTTTGACAACAAAGAGAATTAATAGTAAATGTAAACAAAAGCAGTATGTTTTAGCCACCAAAAATCTACCAGGTTCCCATACTCATGAAAATATTGCAACTGCATTGACTTCTATATTGCAAGAATGGCTAATAGAGAGCGATTGTGTGCATGCAGTTGTACACGACAGTGGCCGAAATATTATTAAAGCTGTTCGCGTTCTCAGAATGATTTCTGTTGCTTGTGCGAATCATACTTTAGAACTTGCAGTTAGTGAAGCCCTTCTTTGCAGAAGCTTGGTTCAGATATATTAGCTAAAGTGGGATCTACGGGCCCATTTAGCTAGACCTTTGGTGCTGGGGATAGCATCAAATGTTTTACTAATGTCTATTATTGCTAATAGTGTACATTGAGCTGGTCGTCTGGAGTTGATGCCATCCATGATGTGCTGCGTGAGGTTAGTGAGTAATGTCGTGGTTAAGTGGTAAGGTCTGAATCCATGTTGAGTAGGCGATAGTGGTATGTGTGGGTTGGTGATTTGTAAGATTAGTCTTTCTGTTACTTTGGAAGGTGTGCATAGTAAAGTGGGTCTATAGGAAGCTGGTTCTGTTGGATTTTTATTTGGTTTGAGTAGTGTAATAATTTTACCTTGTTTCCATATGTCAGGAATAATACAGTGTTGATATGAATATGTGCTGATGTTTGTGAGAGCTAAGTAGTATAGCCGAAAAAGGGGAGAGTGCAAGAATGTTGCAAGTTATTATGTAATGTTGCAAAGGGGGGTGGGGGTGTTGCAAAAAAAACCCAAAGGGGGGATGCTGCAGGTGCAACAAGGAAAACTTGGAGGCGGCGTTATCCCCCAAGAGAAAGGAGAGAAAGGAGGAGAGGTGTTCACCTGGCAGGAGCCAAGTGCATATTAAGACTTTAGCCGAGTAGGCGTTGTTTTATAGGCTCCTAATCAGCCAGTTGGCTTAGAAGGCGTAAATGGCTTGAGTTGCCAGATAGCGCCATGTATTCATTTAATTCTAATCGAAGACTGAGTTCCCAGATACCACTTTCTAGCGATACCATTGTATACATTATTATAGACTCGTAATCAGCCAGTTGGCTTAGAAGGCGTAAATGGCTTGAGTTGCCAGATACCACTTTTTAGCGATACCATTGTATACATTATTATATTTCTTAAAAGTTGGTTTAGAATACCGGTAGTAGGTTTAGAAGGCGTAACATGATATAATTAAGTAAAACAACATTGCATCATTCTGTTTATTATAAATATATAGAAAATAAATATACATTTCAATTGAGGAATATGCATATAATCATAACAGTACAGGAAATATATACACACAATTATGGTGATATATATAAAATAAATATACATTTCAAATAGGAATAAATATACATTTCAATAATAATAGAAATATGCATATAATCATAACAGTACAGGGGAAATATCACGCAAAATATATAAATACATTTCAATAATAATAGAAATATGTATATAATCATAACAGTACAGGAGAAATATCACGCAAAATATATAAATACATTTCAATACTAATAGAAATATGCATATAATCATAACAGTACAGGAGAAATATCAAGCAAAATATATAAATACATTTCACTTTTTTTTCAAAATACTAAACTCGGTCTTAATCGAGTTTACAATTACATCATTATTGCTCTGCATTACGCAGTATATGCGGCTTAATAATATTTCACCGCTTAAAGTATAAGGAAACCTGTATTCGATATGAAGGGCTTTCATATCGTTCAGTACTATTTTTGTTCCCACTTTACAACCGGTTGGTAAGTCATCTTTAAATACGTCTAGAATACAATCAAAAGCACGCACAAAGAGTTCATCGTTAGCTACATTATTAAACACAAGTTTATAAGCACGCTTTTCCAATCGAGGGTTTATTTCTACCGACTCGAGCTTTTCAATCGTGAACTCACTCAACATAGCGGCAATTGAAATAATCTTCTAAATCGTTACGACAACTGCGCGTTATATAAAGAAATAGTTCTTCAGGGTGAACGGTGTAGGTGAGCTCAGCCTTGTACCGATCAATTGCTTTGTACCAAAGTTCATGGTATTTCAAAGAGTCTAAACTTTTTAAATAAACATCCAGCACTAGACCATTCTCACCAGCCCTACACTCGGTAAACCCATCGAGCAGAGCGGTGTAGGCGTATTCAAGTACTGTATCAAAATAAAGCATGTCCGTAACACGCGCGTCTAATATAGGTTTCAGCTTGCGGAATCCGACGATTTCAAACATTCTGTCGAGGATGAAACGGTTTCGCGTAGGAACAAGAGCGTTATTATCAGAAGCATTCTTCCACATCAGCCGTATATCAATGCACGGCCGATCGTTATTTATACACAACGTACATACAACGGCGTATGAGGGTGCGTCACTAATCTGCTCTCTTCTTGTACCTACGTTAGCAGGTATTTTATAACGATCTTCACTCCACTTCTCAACTATCACGAAGATTCTATTCATCTCCTCGACACTTAAATAAACCCGTTTGTTTGTTTGTCTACATTCCGTTTCCAGTACATAGCTAATGGTACCGGAATTACGCCTGAACACGCGCAACGATTTCGTCACGGACACATCGTACGAGGCGTTGAGAATGCTGCTCAAAGGAAGTTCCATCGTATTCGAGGAGCGCACGTCCACTCGGTTCAAGCTCTGAGATAACTATGAGCAGTGTGAGGCACGCAGGTAGGCAGGAACCGTTCGACGGGCGGCTGACTCGATGATACGTGAATGGGCTTGTTCGTATGATCCGCGAGTCGTACCGAATTGTTGTACATATTTCGGTACAAGAATTAATTTCATCACTACCAGCCTACGCACCAGACATTTTACCTCAGGATAAGAACTAGGAACATTTTATGTTTTACTAAACATCTTCACACTCCGGCGCACTATTTGAGAGGAACATATGCTCATATTTTTCCTTTCTGCCCATCAAACGATACTCGTCTCTAAAGTCTGTTAAAAACTCACGCAGGGCACTAGCCACAACCTCACTACGAACCTCATCATGATATACGTTAATATAGTGATAAAAATACTTAAGATTGTCCATGATCACGAGATTCACATTTTCAGTCGTAGGGTATGAGTAATCGACATGGTGTAGCATGACGTAATACCGCTTGTCACACCACCCATCCGCAAGACTCATTATCAATACCTGCTGCTTCTCTTCTGCACGCGTTGTTTCTTTTACTTCACGGTGTATGTGAGACTTTATAAAGTTTAGCTCTGCAGTATACTTCAGCACATCGTCTGTGCAACGAAAGCCTTCAACGGTCTCACCAGAACATCCGTAGAGTATTTGTACATCTTGGAACTTCGCACAATCCAATGTGTTTTTAAAAAACATATAGGAGGGAGGAATAGGAAGTTTTTCGGTATCCACCACATCCTGACACTTTGAATACCATTTCATAAACGTTGTACAAGCAATATTAAAGGTAGCCATTTGAATACACGTCTGATCTGAATACACGTCTGATCTCTCGGGCTTACTGCAGTCGACTGACCACGCAGGGACTCCCAGATAGTAGCATGACTCACGGTCTTACAGTGGGCGGAGCTTAGAACTTTCACCTGCGCGCACACACACACACACACACACACACACACACACACACAAAGGAGAAAGTGAAACGCTAATTGAAACATGATTTATTTAATAAACGAGATAATCAAGTTATATATATTTACAAATATGATTTAATAAACGAGATATTCAAGTTATATATATATTTACAAATACGTGTAATAAATCAATAGATACTTTACAAATACGATTTAATAAACGAGATATTCAAGTTATATATATATATATTTACAAATACGTGTAATAAATCAATAGATACGATTATATACAAGACAAATACGTGTGAGTTAACAATAGAAGCATCATACGTTATGGTATCCAAAGGGTACGGTATCATAGGTACCAGGTAACTGGTAGTTTCCTATAGGTGTTACGGCACACCTTCGTACCCCTAAGTTCCTTCACGCCCCCCAGCTTCTGCGCCCGAAAATTGTGGGTTCCTACAATTAGTTGGGGGAGGTTGTTCGCCCTCATCATAGTCCAAACATACTAGATCCTTCAACGATTCAAAGTTAACAACCCGCCGATTCGCATGGTTGAGCGTAATACCCTTTGCCTTCACGATATATTTCATTTCCTCCCCCACCCTGACCCGTACCCCATAAGTCTTAGGTCCTGTTGAGGCAAAAGAGTCGGCGTATGCGTTGTCCCCATACTCATCCTTGATCTCATCAGTGAGCTCGCCGAGGAACTCCCCAATAGCGGGCACGTATTCACCCTCCCTCTCTGTGAATATCACGCTATCTGTATCGGCATACAATACTCCGCCCAAGAGAATGCAATAGACCCCAAAGTTTTATACGGGCGTAGGCTGTTGTGAAGCTGGCCACAGGTATGTTCGTAACCCCTTGAGGTATCTGTGGCAAATTCAGTGTTATACTTTATTATGTAAGTATTACCTACATTCACGATCTCCATGACCTCTTTATCGGAAGCATTGGCATAATCCCAGACATCGCTATAACTTTGTGCCAAATGAATGCTCCCTCTGCCGGTATTCTGCGCAAATTTTCCCCATAGACTGTTTAGACAACTTTGCACTAAAGCGCTTGCCAGGATTCTTTACAATTTGGACACGATCAAGTTGTATACCTTCGCGGTCGCGGTAACGTTGAATATAGGCAGACTTTTCATCTTCGGTATCAACTCCTCGCGGATACCCTGATGCCTCAACCTTATCCTTCAAAAAGGTGTTTATATATGGTGTGAAAAGGTTGGGTAGCTTCTGAAACCTCCACATCTCATGTATCTTCAGTATTCTATAACCATGGCGTACGGCTAGGGCCAGCTCAGGACTTGTATATACGCCTCTGATCTTACGCTGGTGGGGTATATGGTTACATTCGCCGTTATCCTCTTCAGCGCACTTCACGCACAGGGGAAACATGAGCTTGTCGTCGATAACGACAGGTAAGATCGGCATCCATAAATTGCGTGGGGGGAGTACGTCTACGAAAGAGAACCCAAAGTAACGATCATTCAAATTTTTTGAAAATTCATTGATGGAGGGTAGGCTAGGTCCCACCAGTTTCTCAGGAGCGCCCACGGGGTACGGATTGCTCTTCATCACGTATGGGTATAAAGAACAGAAATCGTAGTAATGGAGCTTCACGCCCTCCGTAGGTGGAAAGTATAGTCTGAAAGGATTTGTACGTCCTCCAAACAAGCTATCACCACATTTGAGAGGATCCAGCACCATTGAACGCTTGATCGTTTTTATTTCCTCACGGTACACCTCGTCTGTCTCCATCCGTGCATCATATTCATGCTCCCACAAGACTTTGTGAGTGAACTGTGATCCTATAAGTTGATCGCGGGTGCGGGTCGATGCAAGACAGTCGGCAGGAGACCTACCGTGGATATCTCCGGTGATTCCGCACTCAGGACGGGGGCATCCATGCCACCAACAACCGTTAAAGGAGTACACAGTCTTCACACCAGTGACACGGTTTTCACTTAACCCATCAACCCAAAAAACACGTCCATTAATCTTAATGGGTACTTCACCCGTGTTGCGGGCGTGCTTTATGTATACACCTGTCTGTTGCTGTAGGTGTATGAGCCAGTAAATAGCCTTGTGCCCGTAACTGCGGGGGTTGTTTCGGTGAATAATGGCTAAGGTGTCTTTAGGCATGAAGTTATTCTTGAACACCGTAAAACATAATGATGCGATGGTGGTTGCGACTTGCAGTGGATCGCATTTGAAACGGGCTATGTACATCCTTCTAAAGGCCTGGAAACATACTCTAAGCACGCGCACATCATTCACGCAATAACGCTCACATTCATCAGCTATATTATAAGGGTTACTTTCATTAAAACTGTCGTAGTATCGATCAAAGTCTTCACGTTCATCCATACAGTCAAAATAATGTTTGGGGGGTGGTGGGCCTACGTAGTTTAAAGTCTCGCTGGTGAGGAAAGTGTAAGGGAAGTATCCTTTGGAAACTTCAGCTGCTACTCCCATCACCCTGGGTAGCTTTGCTAATTTACAAGGTGTGAATAATAAAGTATCTTTAAATTGTACATTGCCTCTTATCTGCATCTGTATTAATTTGTTGCCTCTTTTCAATGGATCACCTGTAAATATCTCAGAGGATTCGTGTTCAAGCAACTCCTTATAAAGGAACTGCGTGTCAAACTTTGCCCCGTTATGGGCGAGAATATACACAGTCATTTTTTTGAACTTGTCGGCTAACTTGACAATATAGGACACAAATAGTTTCACAGGACTATCGCGGACATTCGTTTTAAAAACGTTTGTCCGTTTACAACATTTGGGGCACTCGTCACATTCGATACCCATACACTCATCACAGATGGTCTGGCTCACAAGTAAATGTGGAATTACCTCTTTGGTTTCAGCGTTCGTATATGTTTCTATATCGTAGTATACAATTATACAAGGGTTATTTTTAGGCTTAGCATCTTTCATATAACACACATGCTTTACTCCATCCGCCTTATATTCCTCCTGGCATGTAGGACAGTGAATTACGTCACACTTGTGCTTAAATTTCCCCCAATTATCCATTGTGTGAAACATACCACATTCACAGATTCTCATTTTCCTGCACGTGCCAATTGATTTATAGAAATCAAAACAGCTATTATTGAAAAATGTGCGTCTACACACATCACAGTCTCTCTTCTCAGCTTCAACTACACGGCTTTCACATTTGGTGCTTTTACACTGCTCACATACCATGTGACATTCTTTACAATGTCTCACTATATCATCCGCAAACTCGAGGCACCCCTTACATAAATCATGATGTCTCCCATATTTTCGACTTTTGTCATAACTCGCGTAAAGCCACCTTATATTACGGATGGGGAGATACGTTGTCCCTGACAATCCTAAAATAAGTAGGGGTCTTGTACGATCTCTCACACAGCTTTTAAAAACATACACAGTCCTACGACGATCATCCAACCCAAATACAACTATGCGGACATTCATTTCCTGTTCTACCCTTCTCAGCTCTTCAGGACCCATATTACAGTCAAATTCAAGTTCACACTCTACAGCTAGTTTACGGGCACGCTCCACGACCGTAGGCAGCCAAATTTTTTGAGTCCGTGTATTTTGTACAGTAAACATACGTGCTAAGAGTACTGCTATAAAGCCGCAACCACGATCGACGTTTATATGCTTTCGGTAAATAGTCGGAGAATTGAAGTTAAGAGTGTACGGTATGGCACTATGACCCGCAACACGGAATACACGGTCAATATTTACCGTGAAGTTGTCCATATTTAAGGCTATACTACTTTGGGAGGCTTGCATTATACGTTCTAATATATATTCTACATCTTCAGCCGCCAAACGTCTAAATGGCACTATCACCCAATAATCGTCTACATCACCGTCATCTGACCCGAATCCAAAGGACAGACTTGTCCTGACCACGCTCGTCGCGATTCTGAAGAGCAAACTCAACAATATGCTGTACAACCCGGCGTAGCCCGCGCTCAATTCCATTGCTATACATGGCTCTAGGGTCGACCCTGACTCTATACCGATTTCTAGTCAAGGCTTGGGTGGGGGCTGCGGATCGCACCAATTCCAGCGTTATAGCATCCTCAACAGAACGGGGGGCGGCAGATGAATTAGTGGATATATTAGCGGAAGGTGCTGCTGATGGGGGGCCTGTTGCGTAGGAGGTTAAGGGTTGGGGATCTATTATTGTAGACTTAACAGAACGGGGGGCGGCGGATGAATAAGGGGATATATTAGTGGGAGGTGCTGCTGGGGGGCTTGTTGCGTAAGAGGTTGAGGGTTGGGGATCTATTACCGCTGCAACAGGCGCGTATTTCGGGCGCTTTATACCTGACGTGGGGTTCTCACACCTCCGCTTTGGACGTGCTACCGGTATCGCTGGTGAGGGTTCGTTGGCAGGGGAGGAGATCACAACTACACTGTCGTCGAGGTCATCCGTAATGTCAATGATGGGGTGCTCTACCTCATCGTCATTCACGGTTCTGTGGGAGAAGAAAGCAAAATATAAGGAACAGCACTCAAAATTTGTAATATTTTGTAAATGATCCGCTTAGGAGTGTGACGTGTTAGAAATGGACTCTGTAGAAAAATTCAGATTCACGAGCCCATCCACATGTATTATATCTGGACCTACAGGATGCGGTAAAACTGTGTTTATGCTTAAAATCATTAAAGAAAAGGGAGAGATGTTCTCTAAATTTGTGCATAAAGTTATATGGTGCTATTCGACGTATCAATCAGTGTTCAACGAGTACCAAGATGATATTTTGTTCCACAAAGGCGTATATGACGTTAATTCGTTAAAGGGAAATGAACATACAATCATCGTAATTGACGATCTCATGTTGGAGATGGATAAAACGTTTGCCGAGACATTTACAGTATTCTCCCACCATCTTAACATAAGCGTGTTCTTCATCAATCAGAATCTATTTTTCAAAAATAGATACATGCGCGATGTGACGTTAAATACGCAATATCTAGTTTTATTCGCGCAACGTAGAGATGTATCACAAATTGGGGTATTAGCCAATCAAATGTTCCCGAATCAGCGTAAGGAGTTTTTGGAAGTTTATAAAGAAGCTACAAGCACGCGTTACGGATATTTGCTTTGCGACCTTCATCCGCGAAACACGTTTAGAGTGCTTCTGCGAACGAATATATTTCCAAACGAGCCTGAAACGGTGTATATTCCGGAATGACAAAGAGACTAAAGAAATACCGTGAATTAATAAAAATCTATCATCGACTGCCCCGGGCAATGCAGCAGATGTTTATTAAAAATATCGACGCCGACTTTTTAAAGTGCATCTGTGAAATCTGTCTTAACGTTATAAATTGCAATGTATCAATGAAAACCCATCAGAAGGCTCGCCTACGCCGCTACAAGAACAAAATATGTGCACTCGCTCGTAAAAGTCAAACTGTAGCGAAGAAAAAACGAATTATTGTACAAACAGGAGGGTCATTTCTCCCCATCTTATTTTCAGTTTTGGGTCCTTTACTGACTAGATTAATATAATGAAGAAAGTGGTAGTGATTCCCCACGAGGTGTACGCTTCACTGCAAAGGAATCCAGACACGGTTCTAGATCCCCGTAAAAGCAGACTTAAAAGAATGGAAAGCGAATTGCTAGCTCTATTAAACAGTGAAAAAACACCTGATGAGAAAAGAATCTTATACCAAGAAGCTCTGCAGAAATTTCTTCACGAGTACGAAAATTATAAGAGCCCTACAGAGATTCCTGTGGTTATTAGGCACAGCACGGGGGACGATGGACATGGCGACATAGGATCTGAGCCCGACGATACAGCTGACCAACCAAAAAGATTAGCCACACAACATATCGAACATGTATTAAAAAGCACCCTCCCACATACATTGAGGAGTAAAGGCTTAAGTCTTTATAATCTATTGAATGAGGATCCCGCCATACAATGGACCGATACAGGCGAGATCATTGTGGAAGGATCAAAGGTACAGGGATCGAATATCGTAGACATTGTCCATGATCTGGTGAGAAAGTGGGATAGGCCATCACCATCAGTCTGGAAGCATATTAAAGCAAGACTACAACAAATAAATGTCCCTAAAACGTTGATAGGAAATCTGAACAGGTTAAAAGACTTGGAACATGCAACGCATGTGACACAATTGAAGACGCCGTCACCCCCGGCGGTAACACCTTTGAAGAGGAGCAAGAAGAGGTTAAACCAACCCTACCCACGTGCCTCTAAAATACGCAAATGGCTAACGTATTAACTAAACGCTATTATGACG
This sequence comes from Bathynomus jamesi, assembly GCA_023014485.1. Taxonomy (NCBI): domain Eukaryota; kingdom Metazoa; phylum Arthropoda; class Malacostraca; order Isopoda; family Cirolanidae; genus Bathynomus; species Bathynomus jamesi. The sequence continues at coordinate 64,621 of JAJOZX010006541.1, forward strand.
TTTCTAACCCATCCTCTTACGGCGGCATAGATAGACTGTACAGAAGTGTTTACGGAGTAGGAAAAAAAGATGTTGAAAGATTTTTGAGGGAGCAGGACGCTCATACGCTTCATAAGCCTGTGAGAAAAAGGTTTAAAACAGCCAAGACAACGGCTTCCTCGATTGATTCTATTTGGCAAGCAGATTTAACAGACATGCAAAGATATTCTGTGTATAACGATGGTTACCGCTACATTCTATTCATAATAGACGTATTCTCTAGATATCTGTGGCTAGTTCTTCTGAAAAATAAATCACCTGAAACAGTTGCTAAAGCCACCAAAACGCTAATGTTAAAAGAAAACAGGGTTCCTGGCTATTTTTGTACGGATATGGGGAAGGAATTTATAGGCCGTGCTTTTCAGAACATGTTGACAGAGTTTAATATCAGCTATTACACAACCAATTCTATACATAAGGCTTCTTTAGCTGAAAGAGTTCAGCGCACCATAAAGGAACGCATGCACCGTTATTTTACACATAAAAACACATACAGATTTCTAGACATTCTGGAATCATTGGCGTCATCCTACAACCGCTCACACCATCGCACGATTGGGACAACACCTAACGAAGTTTTAGAAAGAGGTACGCTCCCGAGGAGAGATGGATCACCACCACCACCACCACACTCTGCGCGCTTCAAAATCAATGATTATGTAAGGCTGTCGCGTTCGGGGAACAAATTCGCAAAGGGTTTTGAGCAAGGATGGACACGCGAGATTTTTAAAGTTAGGGCTATGAGACCTAAAGGTGAGATAATGATGTATTACATTGAAGATTTGAATGGAGAAGAAATCTGAGGAGGCTTTTACCGCGAGGAATTGCAGAAAGTTGCGTTTAATTTAGGAAAAAATGTTTAAAATTGAGAAAATTTTAGGAAGCAAAGGTTCAGGAAAGAGAAAAATGTACTTGGTGAAATGGTTAGGGTACCCAGAAAGCTTCAACACCTATATAAAAGCTGATGCAATAATGAAGCTTAAATAGTATGCAACATGGCTCCTAACCATTTCTACGTCACACTCCCGTCCTCCTCGTCCCTGTCTGTACACCCTAACAACACACTAGCCAACTTTGTAACAGAACTCCACAAGCACATTGAATTGGGTCGTGATTCGTATGAGTTGGGGATATGCGAAATTCAGCTGGACCATCTTTTTAAATATTGAACATAAAGAAACCGTTTTTACGATTCTTAGAGACATTGACGAGTGTGAAAAAGCTGGGGTAGCTATGGATGAAACTATGCGCATCGCTCGGACTAAGATTGCACGGTATTACAGTACAGAAGTAAGACTAGGACCGGGTCAATATGGTTCGGCCGAGGATGTTGTGAGAGGCTTAAACGTAAGTTTAAGAAACTCAAACCTTACGAATGATTTAGTATACGAAATCGTAAACAACCCTGCACATACACTAATCCTAAAATCAAAGACTAACAGACGTATTAAAGACCATAGAAAGTTCCAAATTCTAGCCAATGGCCGATATAGCGCAGCCTTCCAAAGAGACACATTTCACGAGACAGCATGACTTGTCCAGATTAATGTATCAATTGAAGATGGAGAAATTGGATGAAAGGTCCCCAGACATGTGCTATATTTACAGTAATATAGTGGAGCACCAGTTTGTTGGGGATACCCAGGCACGCCTGCTGCGCATTGCTCACATCCCCAACCATAGAGGAAGGAGTTTGAGTATTACATATGATAGACCCCATTATGTGAATGTCGCAACTAATTTAATAACCAATATCTCAATATATATAAGAACGATTGAGGGTGAAAACTTCCCATTCGGTAACGGGAGCTTAACAGTGAAGCTACACTTTCTACGCACTGAGTTATAATGGATAGAAAGCCTTTCACCGTCTATCGAGGGGTGCGATACCAGCGCGGTAGTGGACTTGGGTCAATTTTTTCACCCATACTACGTACGGCTGTTCCTTTGCTGAAGAGGGGTGCCAGATACCTTGGAAGGAAAGCGCTGCAATCAGGTATTAACACTGCAGAAGACATATTGGCCGGGGCTAAACCTAAAGAGGCTCTAAAAAAACATTTAAAGCGTACACGGGACGAAATCATCAAAGATGCAAAGAGAAAAATGCGTGGTGGCGGGAAGAAGCGGGCTGCCCGGAAGAAGAAGGGGCCACGTGGTATTAAACGTAAAAGGCTATCAAAAAAGAAGTGCTGTAAGCGAATGAAACCTATGGTTGACCACTTCTTTGACTGATATAAGCTAAGGACATTGATCTCATGAATCATAGTTTGTTTACCACTTGTCGAGAGAGGAGTCACTATTTCGCCATGGCACGCTTCATCCACCCATGTAGTTCACAATGCTGTAAATCGGAACTGTCCCTTTTTGAGCTACCTCCAACCCAAGTTTCTATTGAGCACAGTGACTTTATTACAATTAACCCTTTAAACACAATTAGTTCCCCGAGTGCACCTATAGAATTCGTGATACCCAGCTCAGGTCCTTACTTTTTTGATCCAAGCTGTGTGCACATGTACGCTAAGCTACGTATAGCCCATTCTGATGGAACGGTCTGCGATGACAAATATGCTGTATACCCTGAAACAAACTTTCTGCACTCCATATTCAACCAGTGTGACGTATATTTAAATCAGACCAACATATCGGCAGGCACGGGGTACTATCATCTACGAGCCTATCTGGAAAATGTCCTCAACTTTTCCAAAGAAGCGAAGGCTACCTTTTTAAGTGCCGAGGGATATTATCAAACTAAAGATGAAAATAGTATAAAGGACAAATTTAAAATTCTAAAAAGAAAAATATACGAGTGTTTTGGACGGTTGCACACAGATTCACTTTCCAGGAGAAGTTGCTTGTGAACGGGGTGATATGAAAATAAAGCTCACCCGCACGAGTCCTGAGATCTGCTTAAATCTGGATGCGGATCAAGAAGAGGGTGCAAAGCCGTTGTGGTTCACATTATGGACACATACCTCCGCGTACGGCGAGTGAAATTAAGTTGACCAAAACAACTAGAAATTGAGAAAAATTTACTAAACGCTACAGTGAAATATCCTATTAACAGAGTGCAAATCAAACTATATACGGTTCCTGCAGGGTTGGCATCGAAGCAGATAGAAAACATTGCCCTGGGAAATCTTCCTAAAAGGATATTAATCGGCATGCAGGACCACGCTTCGGTGAATGGAAAATATAAAAAGAGTGCCTTTAAATTCGAGAATTTCGGACTTAAAAATATAACTCTATACGTTAAAGGCACTGTTTTGGGTGGAACAATGGGTACGGACTATTCATCAGACGCTGTGTTACCTCTTTGTGCCAGAGCCTATAGTAATCTGACCTATTGCAGGTGATTGTGATGGGCTTGGTAATGGGGTAACGCAGGAAGAATTCATTGATCAATTTAACCTTTATCCGTTGACATTACACCTGACTTATCTGCTAGCGTAAATACCCATTTAACCCCACAGCAGAGCGGAAACATCTCAGTGCGGCTGGAATTCGCCAAGCCTATAGACGCTCCTATTAGTGTACTAGTATATCTCGATCGCAAGCCCTAATAGAAGTAGATAGATTTAGGAGCGTTATCACTGACTTTTAAAATGGATGCTAATACACTCAGAAAGTAATGGAGCGAGTCACACGTTCCAAATTTATCGGCGTGTTTGCGAAGAATGAAACATTGTGTTTGCCAAGTACGCGAGAATGCGGTAGTCTTATTGTGAACACAGACATCATCGGTAATGAAGGGATTCACTGGATCGCTGTCTATTTTAAAAATAGACAGCGCCTGTACTATTTGATTCACTCGGTACTCAACCCTGGAGTGACCCTATTATTGTAAAATTTCTCGCTCAGTTACATATTCCCGAAGTTGTATGGACCCCATTTCGCATACAAGATATTTACTAATGTTTGCGGAATGTACTGCGTCTCATTTCTCATGCATATGTCAAGTGATAAGAATTTAAAATTTTTAAAATTTATTTGACCGTGTCACACTCGCCGAAACGATGAAATGGTATGCAGACAGATAAAAATCCGTTTTCCAATTGTACGTACTCGTTGTATATTATAATGTTTTTTTTGTATATTGTAACGATATATTCTGTAGTTGTTTATTGTACTGATTTCTTTCATTATAAATTTATGAAAATATATTGTCTTCTTATCCCAAAAAGATTGAAAAACACTTACATTATTTCGGTGTGACATTGTTGACTGATCAGTATATCCTCCGTATTCCGAGATTCTTCAAAAGATTGTATAACACGTGTCAAATCCTCATCAGACCTTAAAGGAATAATGTTCATTCTTTTAAAACATATACAGAGTATACAGACAGATCCCCATTATGTGAAAATATCTTTGGTTCGAGGAATAACATTGATTGCCATAAAAAATTTCGATTTTAGCATAATGGGGATAAGAGGTAAAACCAAATAACATTGATTGCCATAAAAATTTTTTGGCGAGTATCTATTTGACGAGATACAACAACCCATCCATATATATATAAAATCGAATTATAGACACTTACATTTCTATGGTAGTCCCTTGCGTCGGGTTGTAAGGAGCGTCACTGCAAATATCTTCTACGGTTTGCGTTGGGAATAATTCATCACGGTCAATCGCGTTAAAAAGACTAATTGTCGTTAATGCTGCAGCGTCACTTTCTTCATACAGGTCTGGGGAGACGTACAGGTCCATGGTGGAGGGAATGATTATTCAATGACGCGAAAATAGCTACTGTTACTCCCAACTGAAAAATAGCCCCTTTTATATGCACAATCGCCAAGCTCCGCCCCAAAAGACCAGATGTTCGTAGTGATTGGCTGCCGGTGTAGCTGGGTGGAGCTATGACGTGTACTATAACGGGATCGGACGAGTAACATATATATAAAATCGTGTTTCTTGTGAATAAATTATAGACACTTACATTTCTATGGTAGTCCCTTATATTATATTTTTACTTACAAGTTATTTCCAATTCGGCGAGAAATTACACTAGGGTACAACGAAAACTATTTGGTGTTTCTTATAGAACTTTTGATGCTGATTCAGGTTTCAGAATTTTCTATCCCCCATAGTTTTCGAGAAAGAATCATAATAATCGTGTATATTTGTCAACCCTTATATATATATATATATATATAAACACAGATGGAGTCGATGTAGACAATGCAGGTCCTAATTATCTCGATGAAATAGTGAGCAATCGACGAGATGTAATTCTGAATCCACGTTAAACTGTGGGTCTAAGGCGGAGTGAAAACCTTTCCAATTCGGCACAAACTCTGCCATTTTAAGGATGGTTTAACTGCAGCACTATAAATGTTATAGTTTAAATGAAGAGGCTAACTAAACACTGCATAAATAAACACTAAAATAAAATTAAATGTTATAATATGAAAAATAAATAATATATATATATATATTTACATATACCTATCATAAGATGTTTAAAAGAATGTATATATATATATAATTATAGTAAACTTATGCCAAGATAAACTAGTTATCCATAAAAACCTAATTGGTTTTCTATAATTCTGTTTTCTATGGTTGGTTGAATTATGTGTAGGCTAACTACGTTATTTGTTTCGTCGGATTGTGTTTTGGCTAATTTCAAGTTTAATGAAGTTCAAGTTAATGCTATATTTGTTTCTAATCGTTAAACACTATATACATCTATTGTAAAACACTATATACATCTATAGATCTATAGTGAAACACTATATATATCTATTTATCTATCTTAAAAAATTATAAAATATTTATCGTTTAATTTTGCTCATGTTGTTTGCAAAGTAAATACATTTCAAACTTGTTTTAAATAAAGAAAAAATTAATATATATATATATATATATATATATATATATATATCAGAAGATGTTTAAAAGACTGTATATATATAATTATAGTAAACTTATGTCAAGATAAACTAGTTATCCATAAAAACCTAATTGGTTTTCTATAATTCTGTTTTCTATGGTTGGTTGAAATATGTGTAGGCTAACTACGTTATTTGTTTCGTCGGATTGTGTTTTGGCTAATTTCAAGTTTAATGAAGTTCAAGTTAATGCTATATTTGTTTCTAATCGTTAAACACTATATACATCTATTGTAAAACACTATATACATCTATTGTAAAACACTATATACATCTATACATCTATAGTGAAACACTATATATATCTATTTATCTATCTTAAAAAATTATAAAATATTTATCGTTTAATTTTGCTCATGTTGTTTGCAAAGTAGATACATTTCAAACTTGTTTTAAATAAAGAAAAAATTATATATATATATATATATATATCACAAGATGTTTAAAAGACTGTATATATATAATTATAGTAAACTTATGTCAAGATAAACTAGTTATCCATAAAAACCTAATTGGTTTTCTATAATTCTGTTTTCTATGGTTGGTTGAATTATGTGTAGGCTAACTACGTTATTTGTTTTGTCGGATTGTGTTTTGGCTAATTTCAAGTTTTAAATGAATTGTTTCGTAAATTTTCATTATTCGTGACTTAAATATTTATAATAAAAATTAAGTGTGTAAAAATTATTTATTTAATAAACAGAATTTAATTGGATTAACTACCGTCATATATATTGTGGTACACTATTTAAATGGATGATTAATATATGGTTTTCTGGGACACATGGCGCTATCTGGCAACTGAATACATTGCGCTATCTGGCAACTCAGCCAGAATAGAGGTTTATAAAAGACCGAGAGACGACTGACGGAGTCATTCAAGCTCGGCTCCCAGCCGAGCAAGGACCTCTGGTCCTTCTCTTTCTAGCCCTTTGGGAAAACCCCTTAGAGGCCTCTTAGGCTAGGTAAACGAAAATAACTTGGGGGAGAACTCCGCCTCCAAGCTGCATGCCTTGCAATCAAAGGCCACTACTCTCTCTCTCCTTCAGGTGTCTCTCTCTCTCCTTCAGGTGTCTCTCTCTCCTTCAGGTGTACCCCTCCCCCCTTAGCTCAACCAACTGGCTGATTAGGAGCCTATAAAACAACGCCTACTCGGCTGAAGTCTTAATATGCACTTGGCTCCTGCCAGGTGAACACCTCTCCTCCTTTCTCTCCTCCTTTCTCTCTGGCCCTTTGGGGGGAATAGCTTGGGGGAGAACTCCACCCCCAAGTTGCATGCCCCTTGCAACCCCGGTTGGCAACAAAGGCCCCTTTGGGGTATTTTTTTCTTTTTTTTCTTTTTTTTCTTTTTTTGCAACACCCCCACCCCCTTTGCAACAACCCCCACCCCCTTTGCAACATTACATAATAACTTGAAACATTCTTGCACTCTCCCCTTTTTCGGCTATACTACTGAGCTAGTATTCCCTGTGGGCCCAAGTGTTTAAGGTGTATGTTAGATATGTTGTCTGGTCCAGTAGCCTTCGAATTCTTAATGTTTTTGATGATCTTAGTGGTCTGGTCTGTATTGAAGGGTGTAATGGTTGTGTCGAGTCTGTAGGTTTTCTTGTGTCTGGCTGTTTGTCTGTCTGCTTTCTGGTTGTTGTCTCTGTTTAAGTGACTTATCTTTGCGTAGTGATTAACTAGAATGTTAGCTTGTTGTGTATATGTTGGGATATTATTTTGGCTGCGACAGATAGCCGCGTGTGAGGTGTGAGTGCCGCTGTTAGAGTGGGTAATGCTGTTTATAGTCTTGTATAGCCTGGATGTATCTGTGGAGTGGTTTAGTGTTGTTATGAATTCCCTAAATGTTTCTGTTTGTTTTTCTTTAAGTGTGTTGTTTATTTCTGTGTTAAGGTGTTGTATCTGCTGTTTTATGGCTTCTGTGTGTGGTGTGTGTGTGTTATGTTTGAGGTTGTTACATTGTCTTATGAGGTGGGCTATTTCTCTAGTGTAATTTGGGTTGTATTTCCTAATGTTCCCCTTGGGTATGTATTTGTTTGAAGACATTCAACCAGATCATCAATAATGCAGTGTTGTATTGATGTTTATGATGGATGTGTTGTTTAATGTGGTGAATTGTTCCTCAGTCTGTATTTTGAACTGTTTCCAATCAGCTTTCTTGTAATTTATGTAAGTGTGCATAAGGCTGTTGGGGCAGAGTGCAGAACGTGTTGTAATGATGATGGGCAGGTGGTCTGATGACAGTTGTTTTTCTGTTCTCCCGTGTGTATGTGTTGCTAGTGAGGGGGAACAGAACGTTATGTCTGGGGAGGAGTTTGAGTATCCTGCTTGTTGTGGTATATGTGTATGTTCTTCTGTGTTGTTAAGAATGAAGAGGCTGTTTAGCTGTGTGGCTATGTTGGCGCCTCTGGTGTTGTTTTGGTTGTGCAGGTACCAACTAGTGTCTTTAGCGTTGAAGTCTCCTCCTAAGATGACATTAGTGAGAGAGGCCAGATTGTGTAACTGTGGATTGTAATTGGCTGGCACCTGAGGTGAACTATCTGGTGGGATGTAAATGTTGATGAGTGTGGTGTTGTGTTTTGCGCGTGTTTTAATGTTAACTGCCTGTATTTCTATCGTGTTATCTGCTTGGATTGTGTTTGTAATGTTTTGGGTGGCATCACTGTAGCTAATGCTTTTACGTATGTAAGTGATGAGTCCACCCCCGTGACCCCCAGTACGATCTTGACGGATCGCCGTGGTCAGGGATGGTGGGTGTTTTGTGTGTGCGTTTTAGTTTTGTTTCTTGTATAAGTGCTATGTGAATGTTTTGTTTGTGTACGAATTCCCTAAGCTGCATGATTTTGTTTGTGAGGCCATCTACGTTGTACTGTAATATGTTAATATTATGCTTCTGTATGTGTCTCATGGTCCTAGTGTGTCTATGTCTTTGTGTATGGTGACATGTGTAAGTTGTAGTGGGGCCTGGATTAGTCTTAATGTCGCCGGAGAGTAAGAGTAGTCTGGGGAGCACGTCCGGCACGTAATTGCTCCCCGTAAATGAAAAAAATAGCACGCTGGTATAGGTCCGGCCCCGGGAGCCGATCGGCACTCTGACCGTGCCACGCAACAGGCCGTCGACTGCCAGTCTGGCCAACCGTAGACAGTCCGCTGCACGGAGATTTGAGGAGGTTTGGCCACCAGCGCGTTGATGTCTTCGGTTTGAAGTCACCTCTTCTTAGCGTTGAGGTTCCACGTTTTTTCGTTGACATTGACGAGCTGACGTGTCCCGCGCTGGAGGATACAGCCATTCTAGTACTAGAAGCTTCCTCGTCAGCTGTTAACTTTTGGTTTTAATACTGTGTATAGATTCAGTTATTACTGTGAATCTATTAAAAGAACATTCTCTGTTATTTTGTGCTTGTCCTTCGTCTGCAATTTTGTGTTGCTCTCTTTGTTGGAGTTCTGAAAATGTATTGCCCGCCTGTCTGCTAAATTGCTCTAATATGGACTCTGTTTCTCCTATTTCTTCTTCCTTTAATTTACACTAGAAATATGTCTAAAATCCAATACAGAAATCTCCTTGGGAAGAATTTACACATGCTAGAGTGCTCCTGATCTTCGTACACGCAACAGAGAATAGCAGTCGTAAATTATCTCCCGTGTTTACAGTAGGGTTGATTTTTTTAGAAAGTTGAGTTGTTGTTGTTGTTGTTTAGCCGATCAGCCCACCCTGATCGAGCAAGCCGGCGTCACGCAGGTAACCGATCGCCCTCTCCGGAGTGGACCAGAGGTTCAGCGCACTAGTGATGTTGTGTTGTGTTCGTTGTTGTGCTAGAGCGGTACAGTCCGTCATAATGTGTTCAATTGTTTGTGGTGTGTCTTGGCACAGGTGGCAGGTGTCGTCTATGGAGTTGTCTAGTCTGTGTTTATATGTCCGTAAGTTTGGGTGATGTCCACATCGGAATCGTGCTAAGTTAACTCGATCCGATCTGCTCAGGCTGATCTCTGACCTGTTAATGGGTGGCGGCTTCGCACCTAGGACCGCATTCGGACCGAGTCGTGTCAGTGCTTTGTGGGTTAGATGTGTGTGTATGTGTTTTCTGTACTGTGTGATGTCTGTGGGGCGTGGTATGGAATGGAGTATTTCGTTATAATATCTCTCTGGTGTTACCTTAATGGTGCGAGGTGTTGGTGCATGATTGTACATGTAGTGGCAAGGGTGTTGTGGGTTAGTTGTCGCTGCTGCCATGAATTGTGTTCCCCTCATGTCTAAATGTTCCCTAACTTTTAGTATTTTTGTTTCTGTGTGCAGGTGTTCTATTGGTGTTGTTTGAGTGCATCCTGTAATGATACGAAGTGCGTTGTTTTGTATTGTTTGTAAGGTGTTTATGTGTGTGTTTGAGATAATGGGTGCCCAGCATGGGCTAGCATAGTCCATAACTGAGCGAATATATTGTTTGTATATGAGTGATGTTGTTTCCTGCTGGTGTCCAAAGTTTGTGCCTGTTAGTACCCTAAGCGTGTTAAGTCTTGACGTACATTTGGTTTTAATGTCCTGAATGTGGTTTGCAAAAGATAATGATGTGTTGTATGTGACACCAAGTATTTTGGTTCTGTGAGTGTGTGGAATGTTGATGTTGTTTAGTGTAAGCTGTGGAATTACCTGGTGTTCTTTTGTGTTGCTTGTAAGCAAGGTGATGGTTGATTTTGTGGGCGCTACTTTGAGTCTATTGTGTGTGAGCCAGTCTTGTATACTGTTTATGTATGTTTGTAGGTTATTTGTAGCGGTGTCGATGTTGTTGTGGGTGGATGTTAGAGTGATATCATCTGCATATGATGATAAGGTAAGCTTGTTATCTATGGGTGTTGGAATGTCATGCATGTATAAGTTGAAGAGTGTTGGTGAGAGAACAGAGCCTTGAGGGACCCCGTTCGGAAAAAGCTTGTTTTTGGATGACTTGCCATTAAATGTGACATGTGAGTATCTTCCTGAGAGATAGTTGCTCAGCCACCTTTTGGTGTTATTGTGCATGTTTGTGTTGAGTATTTTGTTTATGAGAGGGAAGCGTGGGATAGAATCAAATGCTTTACTAATGTCTATTGTTGCTAATAGTGTACGTTGAGCTGGTCTTCTGGAGTTGATGCCATCCATGATGTGCTGCGTGAGGTTAGTGAGTAATGTCGTGGTTGAGTGGTGAGGTCTGAATCCATGTTGAGTAGGCGATAGTGGTATGTGTGGGTTGGTGATTTGTAAGATTAGTCTTTCTGTTACTTTGGAAGGTGTGCATAGTAAAGTAATGGGTCTATAGGAAGCTGGTTCTGTTGGATTTTTGTTTGGTTTGAGTAGTGTAATAATTTTACCTTGTTTCCATATGTCAGGAATAATACAGTGTTGGTATGAATATGTGCTGATATTTGTGAGAGCTAATATTCCTTGTGGGCCCAAGTGTTTAAGGTGTATGTTAGATATGTTGTCTGGTCCAGTAGCCTTCGAATTCTTAATGTTTTTGATGATCTTGGTGGTCTGGTCTGTATTGAAGGGTGTAATGGTCATGTCGAGTCTGTAGGTTTTCTTGTGTCTGGCTGTTTGTCTGTCTGCATGTTTCTGGTTGTTGTCTCTGTTTAAGTGACTTATCTTTGCGTAGTGATTAACTAGAATGTTAGCTTGTTGTGTGTATGTTGGGATATTATTTTGGCTGCGACAGATAGCCGCGTGTGAGGTGTGAATGCCGCTGTTAGAGTGGGTAATGCTGTTTATAGTCTTGTATAGCCTGTATGTATCTGTGGAGTGGTTTAGTGTTGTTATGAATTCCCTGAATGTTTCTGTTTGTTTTTCTTTGAGTTTGTTGTTTATTTCTGTGTTGAGCTGTTGTATCTGCTGTTTTATGGCTTCTGTGTGTGGTGTTTGTGTGTTATATTTGAGGTTGTTACGTTGCCTTATGAGGTGGGCTATTTCTCTAGTGTAATTTGGGTTGTATTTCCTAATGTTGCCCTTGGGTATGTATTTGTTTGCATTATTGATAATCTGATTAAATGTCTTGAGTGTTGTATCGATGTTTATGATGGGTGTGCTGTTTAATGTGGTGAATTGTTCCTCAGTCTGTATTTTGAACTGTTCCCAATCAGCTTTCTTGTAATTTCTGTAAGTGTGCCTAAGGCTGTTGGGGCAGAGTGTAGAATGTGTTGTAATGATGATGGGCAGGTGGTCTGATGACAGTTGTTTTTCTGTTCTCCATTGTGTATGTGTTGCTAGTGAGGGGGAACAGAACGTTATGTCTGGGGAGGAGTTTGAGTATCCTGCTTGATGTGGTATGTGTGTATGTTCTTCTGTATTGTTAAGAATGAAGAGGCTGTTTAGTTGTGTGGCTATGTTGGCGCCTCTGGTGTTGTTTTGGTTGTGCAGGTACCAACTAGTGTCTTTGGCGTTGAAGTCTCCTCCTAAGATGACATTAGTGAGAGAGGCCAGATTGTGTAACTGTGGATTGTAATTGGCTGGCACCTGAGGTGAACTATCTGGTGGGATGTAAATGTTGATTAGTGTGGTGTTGTGTTTTGCGCGTGTTTTAATGTTAACTGCCTGTATTTCTATCGTGTTATCTGCTTGGATTGTGTTTGTAATGTTTTGGGTAGCATCAGTGTAGCTAATGCTTTTACGTATGTAAGTGATGAGTCCACCCCCGTTACCCCCAGTACGATCTTGACGGATCGCCGTGAAGTCAGGGATGGTGGGTGTTTTGTGTGTGCGTTTTAGTTTTGTTTCTTGTATAAGTGCTATGTGAATGTTTTGTTTGTGTACGAATTCCCTAAGCTGCATGATTTTGTTTGTGAGGCCATCTACGTTGTACTGTAATATGTTAATATTATACTTCTGTATGTGTCTCATGGTGCTATTGTGTCTATGTCTTTGTGTATGGTGACATGTGTAAGTTGTAGTGGGGCCTGGATTAGTCTTAATGTCGCCAGAGAGTAAGAGTAGTTCGGGGAGCACGCAATTGTTCCCTGTAATTGAAAAAATAGCACGCTGAGAATAGGTCCGGCCCCGGGAGCCGATCGGCACTCTGACCGTGCCACACAACAGGCCGTCGACTGCCAGTCTAGCCAACCGTAGACAGCCCGCTGCACGGAGATTTGAGGAAGTTTGGCCACCAGCGCGTTGATGTTTTGGTTTGACGTCGCTTCTTCGCGTTGACGTGTCCTGCGCTGGAGGATGCAGCCACTGTTTAGAAGCTTCCTCGTTTGTGGCCAAAGGTTTGTTTTGTAAGTACGCGGAAATGCTGCTAGTGAGAGAGAGAAGCCACTGACATACTCTGTATGGATGGTGGATAGGGGTGATGAGTAATGAACAAAAATATATGTGTGATCAGCACCCCCCCCCCCTAATTACCGGGCCCGAAGGCCCCAGCATCGCAGTAAAACTAAGGAAAAGAACGCAGCCATGAAAATCTTGAGCTTCACATTGTGTCAAGATTTGTGAGGCTTAAGATAAGATTTTCATGACTATAGTTTTATTGACCAAATAATTGAACCCCCAATTACTGTCAGTTCAATTATTTGATCAATAAAACTATAGAAAAGAACGCATTCATGAAAATTTTAGGCTTCACATTGTCGCCCGTAATAATAATAATAAATAATAATAATAATCATTCCCTCAACTTTTTTTCCTCTAATATTATCCCATTTAAAAAGAAAAAAAAACCCAGCTCTTTTTAGAGACCCAAAAGTTCACGGACAAACAGTCAGACAGACAGACAGAATCACACACAACTTGCTTTTATATAGTGGAAGAAAGAATGTGCAATTGCGCGCTGAATCTGTGCACATTCTAATCATTCATATCTAGCCTGTGACAGCCTTAAGGAAATCCAGAAGCAACATGATTTACCCGAAAACAAACTTATAAGAGACGTTATTACCCGACAGAACTCTACACTACATTCTATATGTTACAACGACTTCTTCAACAAAAAACTGCAGTTGTTGCATATTCCTCGAAGTATGCCATACCACCCCTCAATAACCATCAGTGGACTCTAATTCAGCTTGTTGTAAAGCTTCTTAGCCAATGTGAAAAATTAACGAATGACTTTTCTTCTGATTTTTCTTGTCTTTCCATGATGTCTCCTGGTGTAGCAGGCCTCGTGGTATTTGAGCGTAACAAAACTGATGATGATGCAAGTATTCATACTATGAGAAACAATTTAATAGAAAATTTACAAAATCGCTTCAAGCAGTGGAATACACACATTACTTGCATGATTGCTCAGGTTTTAGATCCTTGTTTCAAATTTCCTTGCCTTACAGTGCCTGAGTTTGTAAAAAATGAGATAATCACTATGTCTGCATCACCTAATGCTAGTCCTACACATAACTCATGGTGATGAAGCAACCGCTTTTGTTTCACGAGAAGATCAAGAACCTTCAAAAGAGAAGCCGAAGGTTGACTTATGGAATTACTTCGTTGAGGTTACTACGACTTCACGATCAGATGTGCCTCCACCTATCAAAAGTAGTCAGCAAAGTTGTCAAAAAGACTTAGACATCTATTCAAAGGGGCCACGAGTCAGGCGCAATACGAACCGTCTTGACTGGTGGCGCCATAATGGCGCTCGCAAATATCTCACCACGCCACCCACAAGCATACAAAGTAAAAGGCTGTTCAGGTCTGCGAAAAATGTAATTACCAACACATAATCGTTTAGCTCCTGATGCTGCTGAACGACTAATTGCCAAATATTCGATATTCGGTTAAAAACATAATAACTATTCGGCCGAATACCGAATATCCTCATCTTTACCGAATACCGAATATTCGGTACATCCCTAATATATATATATATATATATATATATATAATATATATATATATATATATATATATATATATGGGGACTAATTCCCAATTTTCATGTGAACTTTATTAAATGTGATAAATTCCGTAAGAAAAATTAAAACAATTCCGAGCGCTTTCGTCTCTTACAAGACCTTTCCAAGGAATTAACAAAAAGTAAAGATAGAAAACAATCTACACTAGACTTAATCCGTTAAAGAGTATTTTTGTATAACGCATGCCACAATTTTTCGAAACGTCCTGAAATATTAATCCGATTTTTAATTCCTTCGAGAGCGTTAATTATTTCGTTGGTTGTTTGAATATATGACAGTGTGTGCTAACTTTTATCTCGTCCTAGTTTGATGGTAACGTTAGTGACTCCTACTTAAGAGGTTGCGGGTTCGAATCCTGGTAGAGAAATTTTCGTTTTATTATATTTACCAGGAGTTCCCCAAAAATGTCCTTATTTCTAAATAAATGTTGTAGCTAAAAACAGGAATTTAAATATAAAGACAAACGCAATAAAACATAAGAGTTCATTAGCCTTCGTTAAACATTTTTTAGTGTAATCGCTCAACTAGGATGTTGTTGATTACCTCATAGACTTTGGTCTTTAGGTCTTCAAGTGTCTTAGGCTTGGTAGAATAAATTCTGTTTTTTATGTAACCCCACAAAAAGAGTCAGGAGGTGTGAGATCAGGTGAGTATGGGAGCCATTCCTCTGGTTCATGGGAGGTTAGTCGCTCGGAAAAATGCTTCCTCAAAAAGTTGCGAGTTTCACAGATCCATTTTTCTTCAGGCTCGGGTCCCAGTATGGCCCAATTTAGTGGTTGATTTCGGGGTTTGGGTCCAGGTCTGGGCCTGGGTCCGATCTGCTGCCTCATATACAGTATAGAGGGTGTCCCCCAAAATGTCCATATTTTAATTTGCCCGTTATTTTATAATGGATGTATATCTCATTATTGGGGTTTTTATTCCGGGTAAGTATATATATGCATATACCTATACATTTCCAATGGCTGAACCCTCAGACAGTGATGCCGCGTTTACAGCTGGGACAGAAAATCAAGATCGTTGAGTGGTTTCATGTTCAGAGGTTTTATTCTTGCAACCCTTCCATGCAAACCATTCTTTCTCAATGTACGACGTACAGTAGAGGGATGAACATCGATCTTAGATAATCTTAATATTTGGTAACTATCACCTGCAGTCACTCGTGGATTCGCAGCAACCATTCTTTCAATCCGTCTAGCTGGACGTTCTGAAAACTTGCAAGGTTGTCTACACCTTGGTAGAGTTTTTATTGTTCCAAATCTTTTCCATTCCTTTATAACTGCAACAACCGTCGTAAATGGAATTCGAAATTCTTCTATCTTTCTATAACTCTTCCCAGAATCGTGTGCAGCAATAACAGATATTTAAACTCTGTCGACAGCTCTTTACCACGACAACCCATTGCCAACAGTCTCTAATCAATAAACAGCCAATTACTGGTAAAAATTTTGAATTCTTCAAGCCTTAGGTGGACACAAAGTATTAAATAATTCTGTAAATAAATGTACGAAAATTTTTGCATTTTTTACTTTTTTATTTTCCCCCAAATATTTTGATGTTTTACTTTATATGTTGGTGTTAAACTAACCTTTTTATATGTTAAATTTTTCCAAACGAACTGTAAACTTTTCATAACTATCCTATGCATAGTAAAGGGTGATCCAGAGAAATGGGACCCAAAAGAAACCCCTGTAACTCTTAAAGTATAAGTCCTTTTATAAAATCATACGCATCATTCGAAAGAGGATAGTTACAAGTTTGTACAGGATTGTATAGGTTTTGACAATACAAGACAAGATAAGATACAAAACAAAATAAAAGTGTTAGTTAAAACTAACCCTTCAAGATGACTGCATGGACTGTGGAACAGCTGCGTTTCATAACTGAGCAATATTATGAGCATGGATGAAGTGTAGTTTCAGCTCAAAGATCTTTCAAGACAAATTTTCAGATGTCAAAATCACCTTCGAAGAAAGTAATCCGTCGGTGTGTCAGAAATTTTTCCCTAACTGGTAGCATTGGAAAAAGAAAACCAACTGGAAGAGTGCGCACAGCAAGGATAGACGAGATCATTAACAGAACTCATGAAATTGTACAGGATAATCCTAACATAAGCATCAGACGTGCTTCTCAGCTGTTAGGAGTTGGATATGGAACAACACACCGTATATTCAAGCAAAATTTAATGCTCTTTCCATATAAAATTCAAACAGTGCAACAACTAAACGATGGAGATTTCGCACGAAGACGACAATTCTGTCAATGGATCCAACAGAAGGTAAGTGACACCACCAATTTTCTAGCAACTTCGATTATGTCAGACGAAGCCCATTTTCACTTGAATGGAACTGTAAACAAACAAAATTGTCGTTTCTGGGCAACAGAAAATCCATTGAATATTACCGAAGTCCCGTTACATAGTCAGCGTGTAACTGTTTGGTGTGGTCTTACTGCATCTCAGATCATAGGGCCGTACTTTTTCGAGGATTCCACCGGAAACACGGTCACTGTAAATGGTGATCGCTACGAAAAAATGTTGACCGATTTCCTTATTCCTAAATTAAGAGATCTTTGTCTAGAAAACCACTGGTTCCAACAAGACGGAGCTACCTGCCATACCACGAGGAACTGCATGGCAGTTTTGCGTCAAACGTTTCCAGGCGAGTTAATCTCAAGATTTGGAGACGTTGAATGGCCCGCAAGGTCTCCGGATTTTTCTCCCTTAGATTATTATCTCTGGGGATATTTAAAGAGTAGGGTCTACAGAAATAACCCAACGACCTTGCAAGAATTGAAGGCCGCCATCACAAATGAGATACAGGCCATACCACCGCACACTCTTGCAAAAGTGATGCAGAACTTACAAGCGAGAACACTGGAATGCTTGGCAACTAATGGAGCACATTTGAAAGGAGTCATTTTAAAAAAATAAATATTTCATAATAAACTTGTAACTCTACTCTTTCGAATGATATATAGTTTTTATGAAAGGAATTAAATATTAAGAATATTTGGCTTTTTTTTATGGGTCCCATTTATCTGGATCACCCAGTACAAAAGATAAGGACGAATTTAACTAATATTTCTTTGTACGAATACTTATGAGCACCACTGTGTGTGTGTGTGTGTGTGTGTGTGTGTGTGTGTGTGTGTATATATTATAGGGAAAGGAGGATAAGGGACCACAAAAGCAGAAACCCCAACTCGAAAGATGGAACTCCATGCTCCAACCTTGTAGAGTAGAGAGAAATGTAAATAAATAAATAAATAAATATATGGATCAAGTAAAGATAAGCACCCCCAACCTTTTTTAGTTAGCTTTATAAGGCTAACTAACGAAAATATCACGACCTAACCTAACCAATCGTCAAGGGCGTACAGTTGACCTAACGATTGGTTAGGTTAAGTCGTGATATTTTCGTTAGTTAGCCTTATAAAGCTAACTAAAAAAGGTTGGGGGTGCTTATCTTTACTTGATCCAAATAGGATTATATATATATATATATTATTTATTTATTTATTTATTTATTCATTTACATTTCCCTTCTACTCTACAATGTTGTAGTAGGGAGTGTCATCTTCCCAGTTGGGGTTTCTGCTTTTGTATATATATATATATATATATATATATATATATATATATATATATATAAATGCAAAAACAAATTACATACAATACTGGTACAACATGTATCGAAACGGATAAAAACGAAACGAAAATTCTCGGAGGATCACAGTTCAACGAAACATGCACCACCAAGAGATAACGACTCTGAACTACATAAAGACGAAATTGAAAAAAAAAAATAAAAAAAAATACCATAACCAACATGCAGAGCCTAAAACCAAAATATTTCCTGGGCAAAGTCACATACCTGAAAGAACTCATGCAAGAAACAAGAGGAGACTTTATATATGCCTCACGGAGAAAACTCATCTGAAAGACTGCAGGCGAAATGTGGAAACTTAGTTTTGTATCGACAAAAGAGAAACACAAATTGACAGTTATAAGATAGTTCCAGCCGACAGAAGAGTAAGACGAAAAGGAGGATCCGCTATTTATATACACGTAAAACATATGGCAGAAATGAAAAAAAATACTTAGACTTAGTACTTGGAGCAGCAAAAGTTGAAAAATTAATATGGTACTAATTGTAATATACAGACTCCGAACACTCAAACTACAAAATTTTCAGATACCATTACAGAGGTCAGGAACCTGATGAAAACTCTAAACTCCCCAACCCCCATTGTTATTCCCTGTGGTGATTTTAATTTCCCATTCATGAAATACAAAAGGATACGAAAAAAATTATTGAAGTAACAACCAATATAAAAACAACAGGGAAGGAAAGAACAGAAAAAGGCAAATTCGAAATTTTTCATTTTCATTCCAAGGCTATAAATTGGGAAGGTATTGTATTCAATATGGTAGCAATAGACTGAAAAACACCTATAGGAAGAGATACTAAGAATCCTCGAAGAGAAGACGCTAGAAACTGTGGAAAAATGTCCCAAAAATCAAGAAAGAGGAAAGAGAACCAGATTTGAGAGACAAAAGAAGTCAATGTTCCGTAAGAGGAAGGGAGTGACTGAAAAATTAAGAAACAACAAACCAACAATATCAGGAAGATATTACGTAAATGACAAACTGGGGAGCATAGACTACGTCATACAGGGTCTGACAGAGAAACATACAGAGAAAGAAGACGACGCTACTGAAGCGATAAAGGTTAATTGAAAATACTCCTAAAAGTGTGCACAAAGGAAAACGAAAATTCACACGACTATTGGATCTTTGAAGAATGAAAACAATGCATTAACCGATGATCTGAAAGAAATACCTAAAATATTAAGAACTCAGTATGAATCAGCTTTCAGTGTTCCCAAAACTGATAAACTAATAGACGGCAGAAATCCATTCTTTGAATAAGAATTACAAGGGCAAAGTATACTGTAACGGACTTTGACATCACAACAGATGATATTAAATAACCTATAAGGAAACTAAAAGGACACTCGGCAACAGGCTCGGACAAATGGAACGCTACACTGATTAAAAATTGCAAGAATAAAATCGCTAATCCCCAATATGGGATATGGAGGCAGTCACTAGACACAGGAGAAATACAGAGCATCCTGAAGAGAGCGAACATACTTCCAATATATAAAAAAGGGGGATCGATCTGAGGCTAAAAATTATAGGCTAGTGTTGCTGACATCTCGTCCCGCCAAAATATTTGAATGAATAGTTAGAGGAAAAATCTGACTTTTTGGAGACTCCGAAAAATTAAATGATAACCAACATGGATTCTGATCAGGGAGCTCGTGCCTATCACAACTAATGGAACACTTATAACAACATTATTGATAAACTCGAAAACAATTAAAAACTATACACAGACTTTACCAAGGCGTTCGACAAGTGACCAACCAGGGAGTTATAGTACACAAACCGAAATATATTGGAATAACAGGAAAAGTAGTGAGCGGCAGCAAGTTGTTACAGTCCAAGGAATATCTTCATCAGAGTTGGAGGTCCGTAGTTCAGTACCACAATGAACAGTATTACCCCCATTACTATTTATAATCATGCTACCTGATATAGATGATGAAATTACCATTAATAACAGAGTAACATCCTTTGTTGATGATACAAAAATTAATAGAAAAATAAGAAACCCATATGGTATAGAATCTCCATAAACAGACATGAACAGAAGAGGACAGGAACTAAAATCCATGAACTACTTCGCCCAGATGGACAGGAAATTCAGAGAAACTCTAAGGCAAAAGAGTTAGGAATTTTAATGACTGATGACGCGAAATTTGAAACAAAATAAGATGGCAGAAAACAAAGCAAAAAGAATAACTGAACAGATACTGAGAACTTTTAGAAAAAGGGACAGAAATATAATGATTCTTATGTTAAAAACACTGATCATACCCAAGGTGGAGTACTGCTCAGCCTTAACAATGCCCAAATAAAAAGGAAGACATTAGTCAACTAAAGACATTCAGAGAATCTTCATAGCCAAGATCAATGGCTGAAAAAAAATTTTTACTGGAAAAGTTTACGTGAATTAAATTTATATTCACTGTAAAGAAGAAGAGAGAGGTGCACCATTATTTACACTTAGAAAATGATGGAGGAACTAGCCCTTAATCTTACTTTGAATCCTATAACCACTCAAACAACAGTGGAAAGTAGGAAAGAAAGAATGTGTCGTGTTGCCAAACTAAAGACTAAACAGGGAACATCCTCAACCCTGAAGGAAAATAGTTTTGTTGTGAGAGGCCCAAGACTTCAACCAGATGCGCAAAGAAATACGAAACACGATTCGTGATGTGGTGGATATCTTCAAAAGAAGACTAGACGCTTGGCTCAGAACAATTCCAGATGAGCCAGGAATACTTGGCTATGTGAAGTGAAGAGCACAAGAAACCATCTGTCTACTTCACCAGGCCAACTCAAGAGGATGGGTAACAAGGCCTGACCTCCGTAAAATGAAGAATAATCGCACGCAACACCTGAAAGGTTGAAAAGAAAAATATATATATATATATACATATAGTACTCGTAGAAATGGGTTTGTTCTTAGGAAACCAAAATTTAAGAATAAAGTGAAGAGCCCAGGAAAGTCCAAAAATTGCCATTACTTAATTTATGTCTAAACGTTTCGGAAACCAGGGTTTCCATCATCAGTATCAATATTAATAAAATATATCATACATTTACGTACACAATGATCAAAATTTATGAAAATGGTGCAAATACAAAATGACAAATCTAAAAACATAAAACTAAAACTTGGTCTTACATCACGAAAGACAAGACAAAATATATAGAACAAACAGATAAATAAAATGCTTAAGTGGTTTGAGTGTCTGAGAGCAGAACTAAAACACAGTAATAAATGACTGTAAAGGAAAACTCGGATGGTTAGTTGGTTAGATCATTAAACTACATGTAGTTTTAGAGAGAATGACTGTTCGTTGAGTGAAAGATGAATTTTATGTATGTAAAGAGCCTCCAGAATTTTTTAGTCATTGTAGCGATGGTAAAAACCTTAAAATGGTCTACTGAGATCGGAGGGAGAAATTAATGGGAATGAGTGCGTGTAGCGGAATAATCCAGTTTGGAGATTGGTAGCCCAATTCTGTAAAAAATTCCAATATTATTTGGTCTTCTTTTGTTTTAAGTGTAGGGTTGTTCGCCCTAAGTAGTGTGCTTGGCAGCTAGCACACGAAAATAAATAAATAAACAAAGGAGAACTTAAAGTGTTTTGGTAGCTTCTCTTTGTGATTTAAAAAAATCTTTTAATTGAAAGGCGGTTGTCTGAAATGTAGCGAAAATCGCGATGAGGATATGACTTTAAAATTATGTCGTGGAGGGGTTTTTGGGGGGAGAGGGATAATGACCTCCCCCCAAAGGGGGTAACCCTAACGTGCCCTCGCCATAGGCGAGCTTACGAAACACAAGCCCCACCCGTAGGGCAGGGAGCCGAAGGCTCGACCGATTCATCGATTTGTTGTACCTGGTATTCCATACATTAAACCAAGCTCACCCTCTCGTCTATTAATTTCGCAGCCATCCCCTACCTAAAAGAAAAAAAAATAATATATCAACACTGAAAATTTCTGTGATGCGCGACTTTTGCGCCACCCTGTATATATATCATTGTTCATCAGTGTGAGTTAATTTAATTATGAACAGAATGACAAATATACAAAGATTACTGCATTTCTAGTTTAATGCCTAATTTAGATTACGAGTTACATAACAAATGAATTACATGAATTACATCGTATTTAGTATTCAGTGGGATTTCCTCGAACGTGGATGATGGCTTCATTTCTCAAGAGCATCGTATTAACCAAAGGATCAAATGGACAATACGCCTGAAGTTCTGTAGGCTTGTTGGCTTCACTTTTGAGACATCAGATTTTAGTAATTTCCACAAGTGCTCACTAACGGTTTAGATTAGGATTCTGTTGTGAAAATCTAAAAGCACTTCAACCCTCTCAATTTACTCCTGCCTCTCTAGTAAGATTGGGTGAGTACTCCTTCCAATTAAACGAACTACACTCAGCAATGTATTGCGTGTGCTTTGTGCTTTTGTTTGGGGTTGTTTAACCTCCTTCGTAACAGCGAAGGTCATGTGACGGAGGGGACCTGCAGCTTTACGTAGGATCCGAACCATGGGTCGCTGCATCACCTGGACACAAAGTACGGTCACTCATCCAACTGATACCCAGACCTGATGTCGCTTAACTTCGCTGATCTATGGGAAGCGGTGTTGCGACAATGGCTGAACTAAAATTATGTGGTAGTTCATCTTATATTCCCATCGATTTTTAGGAGATCACCTACTCCAGCTGAGTTAAAGTAGCCGTGTTAGGGTTAGCAGTGCTCCAGCTTTCTTGGCTCTACCTCTGCTTTGATCCAGCTGTTGCTGTTACAGCCCTGCTCCGTTTCAGCCATGGCTTTTCTTGTGCAGCTTCAGCTTCGTTCCGCTCCAGCAAAGGCTACTCCGACTCCGCTTCAGCTCCAGCAGTGTCTGCTCCGCCTCATCTTCGGTCCAGGAATACCTGCTTCGGCTGCAGAGCTACGTAAAAATATAAATATGTTACGTCCTAAAGGTAACGTGTACGAAAATCTTTTACAGACAACAGAGTATAGTTTACGTAAATAGTTTTATTTACTATTACAAACCGCGCCTTCAGCTCCCTGTAATCACTTCGTGATCTTTAACACCGCTCATCTTGATAGATCCGACCCTAACGGGCGACTGAGCGAGACATTAGCTCCACTCACTTTACCCGAGTCAGCCAATCATAATAGGCGACTGAGCGAGAGATATTTGTTACTCCGCTCAACTCCGCTCAAAACCGCGAGACTTATCATTCGTGAGTTTATGAATATCGTGAACAATACATAAAAATGACCAGAAGCAACTACAAACACGCTAATAAGGTGATTGCTTCGCATGAACATGTTGCAAAATCAATTTGATAGATATCTAGTGACCTAAATATGTCAAAATCAGCTGTATATACACATCGAATCATACAGCAATACAGCAACACAATTGCAATGGTTCTGTCCTGAACAGGATGCGTGGGAAAGTGGGAATAAAGAGGATAACTAGTGCAGGAGACGACTCAAAACATTTTAGAATTTGTAAGAAAGACCCGAGGAAGGCGTCTCATGACATTCAGGGAGAGTTGGAAAATTTCTGCATGAACAGTGAGAAGACGGTTTAAGGAACTTGGTATGAATTGCATTGGACCATCTAAACAGCCGTTGTTAACAGCAAGGATGCGTGAATAGAGGTTACAATTAGGGTTCCTCAACCGGGATCCCGGGCGGAAAATGATAACATTAAATCCCAGGACAAGCGCAGCAAATCCCGGGGTTTTACGAAGTATTCTAAAAATGTTATTCAGATAATTTTACGTTAATTTACTACTGTATCTAGAAAATACAAACATAAAGGTAACGTGACAGGGTTATAAGAAGGAGCAAGAAACGTTGTAACAACTTTTTTCGCTAACAACTGGTTTGGACGTAGAAAATGTTTGTTTCAACACGATATAACACCATCTCATACAGGAAATATTGCGAAAAAGGTTTTTTTTTTTTTTTTTTTTAGAAAAACATCACTGAAGTATTACATTGAACCTGAAATTCACCAGATCCGAATTCAGTCGAAAATCTCTGGACAGTTTGGAAAAGATGAACGCAAAAGGAAAACTTTTCAATTAATGGCAGAGTGACCAATAAATTACCAACATTTGTAAAGCATTGGTGGAATGGATGCCAAGATGAATTGAAGTATAATGGGGTCTCACAAGGTATTAGAATATAATAAATTCTCTTGGATACATCTATTTCAATCCTAAATATAATATATATCTCAATATGGTAACGTAAAAGCAGTGTCCCATTTTTTTCTGGTTTTTGTGAGCTATATTACAGAAATAAACGTAGCTAAGCCTTTATTCACAAGGTTGAAGAACTGCAGTTCACTTATGATCTTATAATCTTATAAATCAAAATGAGACTACTGTTGTAGTAGTATCATTTTGGTATCATTTTGGTAGTAGTAGCATTTTGATCTGATCAAGCCACAAGAGTGGAGTGATTAGACCGAACACTAGTTCTGATGCTCCTTTTCAAACTGAAGCCACTCATTTTATTTTTATCATTAATATACAGTACGTCTTTCTGACAGCAACTTTTCCCTGCATTCTACATTCTTGAAATCTTCTTTTCAAAGTGGACGTGCGCATGATTACAGCAATTTCATGGTCCTCCTGAATAGTTGAAGTATTTCACTAGCTGGCTTATGACGAGTTGCTGAGGGGAGACTTTGAATAATGCGATCCTATCTTTCAATCGCTATTTTAGGCTAACTTTGCCTACTATAAGTAGCCAAACCAGCTGTAGAATTCTTTGAATTGCTCCTTTGAATATTTGGAAGTGCATTGCAGTTTCTCTCTGATTTGATGTCTTGTTTCATAAGGATCCAATCACACTTGTACAACTACTGAAATGTGCTTCACCAATCTGCTCCACACCATAATGCAAGTATAGCTGTAGTTCAGTGGAACATGAAAGTGCTTTCCCCTTAAAAGATTATACCGTATGGAAACTATTTTATATTCAGTTGGTTTGTTCCATCTCTATGAACTATCTTTTGGTTTCCATGTATGAAAAAGTAGCGCCAATAGTAAGTCACCTTTTTCACTAATTAGATCGAACTTTGTTGATAAGTCGGATTTTCTTGTAGGACCTACTTTTTTTGAGGGTAGATTAAGCAAGGTTAGGTCAGGTTAACTCGGGTTAACCTAACCTAACCTAAAACAAATCAGAGGCTGTGCAAAAACTGAAGAAGCATGAAGGAAGATTAAATTGAGACTTTTCAGTGGCATAAAGAAATGTTCAGTAAAGCCGTAATTTTCATTAGTTTTCTTTGAAATCCGCTGACCGTTTAGGAAATTTACTTGGTTGTAGGGTGTGAAAAAAAAAATTGAAATCTGACCATAACTTTGGATTTTACAGCCAAAGTTCGAGGTCTCCGTTTTTTTTCGTCGACCCGATATATATATATATAGTCATTTCTATACATAGGTTCGAGCCCTATTTTTTGGCTCGATAGGCCTAGTTCCTCGACCTCAGCGCTGTGTCCTGCACTGCTACTGTTGTTTCTCTTGCGCATTAGCTTTCAACCCTTATATAGACACAAATCATAAATGAGGACTGATACTTGAAAAGGGAGAAAATTAACTGAGTTCATAATAATTTTTTTTTTGTGGGTGGGGACTCTGGGGAGGCTTTCCCTACTGAATTGCCATCATTATATACTATATATATACACACACACACACACACACACACCAGTTACCAATTTATGGAGTTCGAAAAATGGCAGATACAATACTTTCGTTAAGCTGATAATCCTACGCATAATCCTTCATTGTTTTCTCATCATGTTAGAAGCAGTAATCGCCTGCTTGAAACAGTCCATGAGGAACTAAGATTAGACTTACTAGCGTAATCAAGACAAACGGGTTCTAAAAATAATCCTTTCCAGTACTTTGTTAGTGTCTCATTAGAGTTGGGCCTTCAAATGAATTGTTCCAGGCACTTCCAGCACTTCTCTCTCTCTCTCTCTCTCTCTCTCTCTCTCTCTCTCTCTCTCTTTGTCCGCATGAACACAATGTAGCAAACAGGCTAACCTAAACATCAATAAATGATTATTCCTATTTAATGAAATTTAATCACAGTAATGGAAATTAGCGAATCCCAACGGACATTGAATTTTCCTCATTAAATTGAAGTCAAAATTAATAATAATTATTACTAATATATATATATATATATATATATATATATATAGTGTGTGTGTGTGTGTGTGTGTGTGTATATATATATATATATGTTAAACACAAACCGTGCATGGAACAAGGAACTCTTCTGGGAAAATTAAATCCACTATAGTCCGAATAAGTAATGGTAAATGACAAATACCATAGTTTTTTCTTTTTCATGATTTTAGCCCGACGTGGGCAACGGGTCTCTCGCAAAGAGATCCCATAAATATAGCTTCCCTCACCAGCTATCTGCAAAGCAGACAGGATCCAGCTTTGGGACATGGATCTAGGGTTTAAAGCAAGCCTAGATCCCTACATTCAGAACCTCTATATAAGTAAAAGACTCGTTGCATTCACGTCGTGTTGAATAAATCAAAGAAAAAGGGGGTAACTATTGTATTTTTAGCCAAAAAAAACAAAACTTAAACCTCAACCGGGACATTGAGCGTCCACTTTTCAAGGCACGAAACACGTCCGTTTAGTATACACAAACTCAGAATGGTTCCCTGAGAACATTATATGTTAAACACAAACCGTGCATGGAACAAGGAACTCTTCTGGGAAAATTAAATCCACTATAGTCCGAATAAGTAATGGTAAATGACAAATACCATAGTTTTTTCTTTTTCATGATTTTAGCCCGACGTGGGCAACGGGTCTCTCGCAAAGAGATCCCATAAATATAGCTTCCCTCACCAGCTATCTGCAAAGCAGACAGGATCCAGCTTTGGGACATGGATCTAGGGTTTAAAGCAAGCCTAGATCCCTACATTCAGAACCTCTATATAAGTAAAAGACTCGTTGCATTCACGTCGTGTTGAATAAATCAAAGAAAAAGGGGGTAACTATTGTATTTTTAGCCAAAAAAAACAAAACTTAAACCTCAACCGGGACATTGAGCGTCCACTTTTCAAGGCACGAAACACGTCCGTTTAGTATACACAAACTCAGAATGGTTCCCTGAGAACATTATATGTTAAACACAAACCGTGCATGGAACAAGGAACTCTTCTGGGAAAATTAAATCCACTATAGTCCGAATAAGTAATGGTAAATGACAAATACCATAGTTTTTTTCTTTTTCATGATTTTAGCCCGACGTGGGCAACGGGTCTCTCGCAAAGAGATCCCATAAATATAGCTTCCCTCACCAGCTATCTGCAAAGCAGACAGGATCCAGCTTTGGGACATGGATCTAGGGTTTAAAGCAAGCCTAGATCCCTACATTCAGAACCTCTATATAAGTAAAAGACTCGTTGCATTCACGTCGTGTTGAATAAATCAAAGAAAAAGGGGGTAACTATTGTATTTTTAGCCAAAAAAACCAAAACTTAAACCTCAACCGGGACATTGAGCGTCCACTTTTCAAGGCACGAAACACGTCCGTTTAGTATACACAAACTCAGAATGGTTCCCTGAGAACATTATATGTTAAACACAAACCGTGCATGGAACAAGGAACTCTTCTGGGAAAATTAAATCCACTATAGTCCGAATAAGTAATGGTAAATGACAAATACCATAGTTTTTTCTTTTTCATGATTTTAGCCCGACGTGGGCAACGGGTCTCTCGCAAAGAGATCCCATAAATATAGCTTCCCTCACCAGCTATCTGCAAAGCAGACAGGATCCAGCTTTGGGACATGGATCTAGGGTTTAAAGCAAGCCTAGATCCCTACATTCAGAACCTCTATATAAGTAAAAGACTCGTTGCATTCACGTCGTGTTGAATAAATCAAAGAAAAAGGGGGTAACTATTGTATTTTTAGCCAAAAAAACCAAAACTTAAACCTCAACCGGGACATTGAGCGTCCACTTTTCAAGGCACGAAACACGTCCGTTTAGTATACACAAACTCAGAAT
This sequence comes from Bathynomus jamesi, assembly GCA_023014485.1. Lineage (NCBI taxonomy): Eukaryota > Metazoa > Arthropoda > Malacostraca > Isopoda > Cirolanidae > Bathynomus > Bathynomus jamesi. Next base: position 93,168 of record JAJOZX010006541.1, read on the forward strand.
GGTTCCCTGAGAACATTATATGTTAAACACAAACCGTGCATGGAACAAGGAACTCTTCTGGGAAAATTAAATCCACTATAGTCCGAATAAGTAATGGTAAATGACAAATACCATAGTTTTTTTTTTCATGATTTTAGCCCGACGTGGGCAACGGGTCTCTCGCAAAGAGATCCCATAAATATAGCTTCCCTCACCAGCTATCTGCAAAGCAGACAGGATCCAGCTTTGGGACATGGATCTAGGGTTTAAAGCAAGCCTAGATCCCTACATTCAGAACCTCTATATAAGTAAAAGACTCGTTGCATTCACGTCGTGTTGAATAAATCAAAGAAAAAGGGGGTAACTATTGTATTTTTAGCCAAAAAAACCAAAACTTAAACCTCAACCGGGACATTGAGCGTCCACTTTTCAAGGCACGAAACACGTCCGTTTAGTATACACAAACTCAGAATGGTTCCCTGAGAACATTATATGTTAAACACAAACCGTGCATGGAACAAGGAACTCTTCTGGGAAAATTAAATCCACTATAGTCCGAATAAGTAATGGTAAATGACAAATACCATAGTTTTTTCTTTTTCATGATTTTAGCCCGACGTGGGCAACGGGTCTCTCGCAAAGGGATCCCATAAATATAGCTTCCCTCACCAGCTATCTGCAAAGCAGACAGGATCCAGCTTTGGGACATGGATCTAGGGTTTAAAGCAAGCCTAGATCCCTACATTCAGAACCTCTATATAAGTAAAAGACTCGTTGCATTCACGTCGTGTTGAATAAATCAAAGAAAAAGGGGGTAACTATTGTATTTTTAGCCAAAAAAACCAAAACTTAAACCTCAACCGGGACATTGAGCGTCCACTTTTCAAGGCACGAAACACGTCCGTTTAGTATACACAAACTCAGAATGGTTCCCTGAGAACATTATATGTTAAACACAAACCGTGCATGGAACAAGGAACTCTTCTGGGAAAATTAAATCCACTATAGTCCGAATAAGTAATGGTAAATGACAAATACCATAGTTTTTTCTTTTTCATGATTTTAGCCCGACGTGGGCAACGGGTCTCTCGCAAAGAGATCCCATAAATATAGCTTCCCTCACCAGCTATCTGCAAAGCAGACAGGATGCAGCTTTGGGACATGGATCTAGGGTTTAAAGCAAGCCTAGATCCCTACATTCAGAACCTCTATATAAGTAAAAGACTCGTTGCATTCACGTCGTGTTGAATAAATCAAAGAAAAGGGGGTAACTATTGTATTTTTAGCCAAAAAAAACAAAACTTAAACCTCAACCGGGACATTGAGCGTCCACTTTTCAAGGCACGAAACACGTCCGTTTAGTATACACAAACTCAGAATGGTTCCCTGAGAACATTATATGTTAAACACAAACCGTGCATGGAACAAGGAACTCTTCTGGGAAAATTAAATCCACTATAGTCCGAATAAGTAATGGTAAATGACAAATACCATAGTTTTTTCTTTTTCATGATTTTAGCTCGACGTGGGCAACGGGTCTCTCGCAAAGAGATCCCATAAATATAGCTTCCCTCACCAGCTATCTGCAAAGCAGACAGGATCCAGCTTTGGGACATGGATCTAGGGTTTAAAGCAAGCCTAGATCCCTACATTCAGAACCTCTATATAAGTAAAAGACTCGTTGCATTCACGTCGTGTTGAATAAATCAAAGAAAAAGGGGGTAACTATTGTATTTTTAGCCAAAAAAAACAAAACTTAAACCTCAACCGGGACATTGAGCGTCCACTTTTCAAGGCACGAAACACGTCCGTTTAGTATACACAAACTCAGAATGGTTCCCTGAGAACATTATATGTTAAACACAAACCGTGCATGGAACAAGGAACTCTTCTGGGAAATTAAATCCACTATAGTCCGAATAAGTAATGGTAAATGACAAATACCATAGTTTTTTCTTTTTCATGATTTTAGCCCGACGTGGGCAACGGGTCTCTCGCAAAGAGATCCCATAAATATAGCTTCCCTCACCAGCTATCTGCAAAGCACAGGATCCAGCTTTGGGACATGGATCTAGGGTTTAAAGCAAGCCTAGATCCCTACATTCAGAACCTCTATATAAGTAAAAGACTCGTTGCATTCACGTCGTGTTGAATAAATCAAAGAAAAAGGGGGTAACTATTGTATTTTTAGCCAAAAAAACCAAAACTTAAACCTCAACCGGGACATTGAGCGTCCACTTTTCAAGGCACGAAACACGTCCGTTTAGTATACACAAACTCAGAATGGTTCCCTGAGAACATTATATGTTAAACACAAACCGTGCATGGAACAAGGAACTCTTCTGGGAAAATTAAATCCACTATAGTCCGAATAAGTAATGGTAAATGACAAATACCATAGTTTTTTCTTTTTCATGATTTTAGCCCGACGTGGGCAACGGGTCTCTCGCAAAGAGATCCCATAAATATAGCTTCCCTCACCAGCTATCTGCAAAGCAGACAGGATCCAGCTTTGGGACATGGATCTAGGGTTTAAAGCAAGCCTAGATCCCTACATTCAGAACCTCTATATAAGTAAAAGACTCGTTGCATTCACGTCGTGTTGAATAAATCAAAGAAAAAGGGGGTAACTATTGTATTTTTAGCCAAAAAAAAACCAACTTAAACCTCAACCGGGACATTGAGCGTCCACTTTTCAAGGCACGAAACACGTCCGTTTAGTATACACAAACTCAGAATGGTTCCCTGAGAACATTATATGTTAAACACAAACCGTGCATGGAACAAGGAACTCTTCTGGGAAAATTAAATCCACTATAGTCCGAATAAGTAATGGTAAATGACAAATACCATAGTTTTTTCTTTTTCATGATTTTAGCCCGACGTGGGCAACGGGTCTCTCGCAAAGAGATCCCATAAATATAGCTTCCCTCACCAGCTATCTGCAAAGCAGACAGGATCCAGCTTTGGGACATGGATCTAGGGTTTAAAGCAAGCCTAGATCCCTACATTCTATGTAGGGATCTAGGCTTGCTTTAAACCCTAGATCCATGTCCCAAAGCTGGATCCTGTCTGCTTTGCAGATAGCTGGTGAGGGAAGCTATATTTATGGGATCTCTTTGCGAGAGACCCGTTGCCCACGTCGGGCTAAAATCATGAAAAAGAAAAAACTATGGTATTTGTCATTTACCATTACTTATTCGGACTATAGTGGATTTAATTTTCCCAGAAGAGTTCCTTGTTCCATGCACGGTTTGTGTTTAACATATAATGTTCTCAGGGAACCATTCTGAGTTTGTGTATATATATATATATATATATATATATATATGGAATAATACGCGTGAGCACGCGTGGTTTTTGTATGAAGCAAAAATGCTCCCGCCAAGATACAAACCCGGAACGTCCTGAATGGGAATCGCGGGCGACACCATCACACCACGACGGTATAAAAAATTAACGCATTCTGTCGTAAATTTATACAAAAACCACGCGTGTTCAAACATGTTATTTCATCTATGGAACCACGGTGCTTTACCAGAGACATTTGAATTAAATGCTACCATTACCTCGAGTGCGGGAGGGTTAACATGGTAAAACACCCCTGAACGCGAAAAGTTTGTGTTTCCTTAGTCGTTCGAATATACGCCATGTTGGTTTAACTTTTAATCCGTTATAGTGTAGTTGTAGCGATCGCGACTCCTACTCAGGTCATGGATTCGAATCTTGGTGGGGTCATTTTTGTTATATATATATATATATATATATATGCGCCTCGGTGGTGTAGTGGTAGTGGTTACGAATCCATTGGCCCCGGGTTCGAGACCTGGTGACGGCAGCCGGCGCGCAGCAAAACCCAGCTGTTCATCCTTTCACACAATAAAGAATGTGGTTGGTAGATAAATGGATACCCTGGGTGACCTAGTGGTTAAGACGCTGGGCTGCTGGTGGGGCGTGGTTCGGATTGCACGTTAAACTGTAGATCTAAGGTGGAGTGATAAGCTTGACCTTCGTCAGAAAGAAGACCAAGACAATAACTCCAAACATTTAGTACAGACGTTTCAATCCAGAGCAAGGGTCATCATCAATGAAAAGGTAAATGAAAAAAAACAGTTAAAAACAACAAGAATATAAATTAAAAGAAAAACCAAAGTAAAAAATTTAAAATAAAAAACTTGCCAAAATGAACATGATGTGACAGATCAAAATGAACAGAAGAAAAGCAGTGAGAAGAGTAAAGGGTAGAAAGTAGTTGGTTGGTAAAAGTTTCTATAAAAGGTGAATAATTATTTAACGGATAAATTTTGGACATTCAAGGAAGGGGTCAGATTCTTAATATAGAAGGACTCGGAGATTTTTTTATCAAGTTCAGTAGGTTGAGAAGATAAGATAGATGATTGATCACTATTTACTGGGTGATCAGCCAATTCGCTATGATTGCGAACGGCAGAGTGTTCGGAATTAGTCACAGGACGACCAGTCCGATGAGAAAGGCTCCTGTGCTTATCGATTCTCTACTAGTTGCGAGCCGATTTGGCCGAAGTAGCGGGCATTACAGTCCACACATGTATAAACGTATATCACAGAGGACCTAACGAGCGAAGGGAGGAGTTCCGTATGACGGCATTATGGATAGAAGAGGAGTTAATATTAATAAATTTAAAACTACATTGAGGAAAAGACTTAGACAAGACGTTACAAACGACCGCGTTCATTTCGTCGGTGACCAAGAAATGGAAGCGTAATACAGATCTCAAATTTTGGAACAGTAAGTATTGGGTATTGAAGTTGAAAAAGGTTTTGAAGGAGAAGGTTGAGAGAAAGAGAATTTTCGAAAAGATGTACTGGGTATAGGTTCTGCTTGAAGAGCTGCCAAAGATAACTCATCTCTCGATGGAAAATAAGCCAATCCAGAAATATCTGTTAAGTCCGTTATACTTTACATGTAATACTAGATGTCATTAAACAAGAAAGGTACTAAACTAATTAATTAGTTACAAGGTAGGCAGTAGTTTTCTTTCTATAAATGGAAATAGAGAAACCAACTGGATTTTCTCTTCCTTTCGATTTGTAAAGGTTATCACTTGGTTCTTAAATTCATGAGGTTTAAACTATAGTCTTTCTGTCCTCAATATTTCCTTTAATAAAACTTGGATTTCTGATTTGCTTCTAAATGAAGTTAATTTTGAAAAAGAAACTTGGGATCACTTGAAGATCAGGGCCCCCAGCCTTCTTTAGTTAGCTTTATAAGGCTAACTAACGAAAATATAACGACCTAACCTAACCAATCGTCAAGGGCGTACAGTTGACCTAACGAGTGGTTAGATTAGGTCGTGATATTTTCGTTAGTTAGTCTTATAAGGCTAACTAAAGAAGGCTGGGGGCCCTGGTCTTCAAGTGATCCATTTCTTTTCTCAACCATTATTTGGTTGATCTACCAAAATTACAGATTTTAACATTTGGGTTTAAATTTTAATTTTAATGTTAATATCGAAGATAATATATTTAACATTTTTTCTAAGTCATTTAATTCCGATGAAAAATGAGTTTTAGCCTTTAGTCTTCATTTTAAATTACCTATTTTTTAAGTTAAGCGTTTTTATAACTTTTTCTTATGTTTTCATAAACTAATTCGTAAAACTTTTAATCTTACCAAAGCTTTTTTCCCCTTTCCTCATTATAATTATGTTAATAATATCAAATGCCTTGCTCATAATTTGTTTTTTAACAACTTCAAAGGTTGTCGTTCCTCTTTGCTTTTGATCCCTCCTTTTCGAAAAAAAAGGGTTTCAAGTTCAACGTTCTTAAATCTTTGCAATCTGATATCCCGGTTGTGATCTGTAGACCTGATGAGGTTAAGGATGTTGTTCTTGACATACCTGTTTATATAAATTTTTTTTTTTTTTTTTTAAAGTTCGGGAAGAACCGATTCGCCTCTATTTAAAAGGGCATATCTCGGCGGAAAAACAAAGAAAAAGTGAGAGGAAAGACAGAGGAAAAAGAAAGGGTGGAGGGGACAGTCGAAGTGGAAAAAGACCAAGGATGACAATGACTGCAGGGTCGAGCCCCATCATCCTTGGGTGCTAGGGCCGGGAGGGCGCACGTGAAACCTCCAGGAACAAGCACGTACAAACGAGCACAAAGAGTACTCAAGAGCACGAGCTTAGAACCCCCTTGCGGGGGTTTATATAAATAAATTACTGAATGTTCTTTCCAATACTTCTAAGTTTACTAAACACGATGTTGATAATTATAGTCATATCATGAATTACAGTCATATCATCACTTACAGTTATATCATCAATTACAGTCATATCATCAATTACAGTCATATCAATTATAGTCATATCAACAAACTTGAGAACAAAATTAATTACTTCCTTCGATCTTTAAAAGCCAAAATATATTAACTGATTTTTATAACAAATTATTTACTTCCGGTACTGTTTTCGAAGTCTTCTTATATGTCCTTTCGAAAACTCAATAAAACGGGTCTCCTCATGCCTCCTATTTTGTCAGTCATAAATTACCCTAATTATAAACTGGCAAAGTCTCTTATTCCCGTTATTGATCCTCTTAATCGTAACCAATATTCTCTCAAAGATTTCTTTGCTTTTGCTGAATTTATTCGTTCTTATCCCTCTAATGACTGCTTCACGATCAGCTTTGATGTTGAGGCCATCTTTACCATTGTTCCTGTCTCCGAAACCTGTAACCAAATTACTGATAATCTCTTTGCCACCAACCCTCGTATCCTTAGATTGGAGAAATCATCTTTACTTCGCATACTAAAACTTTCAGTTAAAATACAATTTTTGCCTTTAACAATACCTTACGTATATCAACAAGTCGACAGCATAGCGATGGGTTCTCCTCTTGGACCTTCCTTTGCCAACAGCTTCCTTACCCATCATGAACGCGTTTAGCTCGAGAACTGCCCCCCGGCCATAAGCTATTTTAGCGTGTATTAATACACAAAATGTGCATTATTAAATTTTTTTTTTGTGTATCTTTAAAAATTATTTTGTGTATTATTAAATTTGTGCATTATTAAATTTAACCCTATATGGACATGTGTGATATTTCTGTAACGTTTAAAATAATGCATTCAAATATATAATATGAAAACTTTATCAATTGTGCGCTCAACTCATCAAATTCGCTACATTTCAAAAACAATATTTACATAGTGACAACTCAATCGACCTATTTTCTATTTTAGAATGATAAAATATATTTTAGTCTTATCCTCCTCGTGTCAGGGCCACAAGGCCTATTTTTCCAAAAGACTACTGAATAGTTTCTACCCAGTCAACAATTATCGTAGGCCGTAGGGTTATAGTCGATTTTTAGAAGTTATAGTAGGATATCACTGGTAGATCGTATGAAACCGATGGTCAATGCCGACTATAGCGATTCTCAGTGCATTTACGGTTTCTACGATAATGCTTGCAAAACCTACTATATTCCGACGCCAAGACGCCAGGTATTGAGTTGGAGTACACTAATATAAGGATATAAATAGGTAACTAATAAAATAACATAGAAAATGTTAGATAAGGAAAGGAAAATAGCTGAAACAAACCTTCAACTGATCAAAATTTGGTGTGGAGTTCATCGCTCAGATCTGGCATTTGGCAGTCTCTCAAACTGTGAAGGAAGTGAATATGTTGATACAAGATGGCAGTGGTCTCTCAACATTTTTTCATACATCAGCAGTTCGCACCAAAGAAATGGAAAAGGTTGGAAAAGAAAAGAATTTAACAGTACATCATATTCCGAAATATTTTGAAGTTCGTTGGACAGAATTCTCTTACAATCTTTTCAGCAGTATTCTATCATCATACAGAGCAATCGTAGCATATTTAGAGCAGTCGGAAGATGCTTCTGCTGAGGGTCATCTGAAGAATCTTACTGATCTGACAAAGTTGAGCACAATGTGCATAGTTGCAGACATTTTGTTTCTATATTCAAGATTTCAAAAGTCCCTGCAAGACAATAACTGCACTTCTTTTGATTGGGATAACAAAGTACAGAATCTCCTAGACAATCTAGGTGCATTGAATAGTCAATCGCTTCTTGGTGGAGGGGAAAGTTCTTTTGAAGAAAATTTAGATGAGGACAACTTGACATTCTTTGGCATCCAGCTGACTTACAAAAAGAGCAGAGTGAGCCATCAATTAGTTACAACAGCAACACGCGATTTCAAAGCTGTACGATATGAAATTATTGAATCCTTGATTCAATTCAATTCAATTCTTCAGCTCCCAGGTAGGCTAGTCAGCCTGTCAGTAGAGCCAGTCTCCTTCGCCACTCTGCCCTGTCCAGCAACACTCCCGTTTCTTCGAGCTCTTGCATGCTGGGCAAGTCGTATCTTCGCAAGCTCTCCTCCACTTCGTCCCTCCATCTCCTTCTCGGTCTCCCTCGCGGTCTTCTGCCATTCGCTGGTCTCCACTCCCAGCACCTCCTCGCAGTTCTCTCCTCCTCCATTCTCTCCAAATGGCCCAACCATCTCAATTTGGCAGCGTCGATTTTTCTCAAAATCGGCGCTACTCCCACATTGGCTTTTATTTCTTCATTCCTTATCCTATCTCTTCGCGTCTTTCTCAGAATAGTCCTCAGCGGTCTCATTTCTGCCGCCTGAATTCTGCTTCGATCTGCCATGCGCATTTTCCAGTGTTCCGACCCATAAATCAATTGATGTTAAAACTGTTTCGAAGATTATTTTCTTAGTCTCAAGGGGCATATGTTCATCTCTCAGTAGCGAGTATAACATTCCGACATTTTTACTAAATTTTGCAATTCTTTCAGTTATTTCTTGTATATTACCGCTTTCTATAGTAAACATACTCCCTAGATATTTAAATTTTTCAGCATTTCTTATTTCCTTATCTCCTATTTGAACTCCGAATTCTCCTTCTTCTCTTCGACATACACTTAATATTTCTGTCTTTTCTACATTCATTTCCATTTCCCCCTCTTTCAAACATTCATTCCAATCAATTAAAGCTTGTTCTATATTTTCTCTCTCTGTCGTCCAGAATGCTGTGCCACTATTCCATTATTATTAGTCATTTCATGAGGCTTGAAACTTGCAATTACTGTGTCCATGTAGGCTATAAACAGGAGTGGTGGTATAACACTGCCCTGCTTCACCCCTGTTCTTACTTCAAACCACTCATCATTTTTGTGTCCAGTCCTTACTTCGCATTCGCTAACTTGATACAAACTTTTCAAAGCCCTAAGAAGTGTCCCCCTTACCCCATAAATCTCCTCCAAACATCTCCACATTCTTCCTCTGGGCACTGTATCGAATGCTTTTTTAAGATCTATGAATATTACATAGATGTTAGTATTAAATTCCCATGCCTTTTCTATAACAGAACTGAGGCCAAAAATAAGATCTACCGTACTTCTTTCTTTCCGATAACCATGCTGTTCCTCTCCCAACCTTGCTTCAATTATTTGCCTTGCTCTTGTTTCTATTAATCTTTCATAAAGATTTGTTATATGATTAATAAGCGATATTCCCCTATAATTCTCACATCTACCTGAGTCACCTTTCCTTTATATATTGAAACGATGATTGTTTTTCCCCAATCACAGGGGACTTGACCTTCTCTCCAATATTTATTCAACAGGTTTCGAATTTTTTTTTTCATGGCTTCGCCTCCCTCCTTTATAAGTTTAATCGGAAACTCGTTCACTCTCGTTGACTTTCCATTCTTCATTTTATTAACAGCCTCTTCCATTTCTTCTCTGGTAATAATTATCTGTTCTGCTAATTCCTGGTATATTCCATCTGCTTCCTCCACTTCTTCTTCTGGATCTCCATTCAGTAGATCTTTAAAATAATCTGACCATCTTCTATTAATTGCTCCAGGTTCCACTATCACATTTCCCGCTTCATTTTTAATGCTGTATACTTTTTTCTTTCCCTTCCTATAAGATTTTGCAAGGCTGTAAATTAGTTTTTTGTTTCCCTTCTCATCTTCTCTCAACTTTTCTCCCAATTCCCTCATTGCCATTTGTTTTGTCCTTTTCTTCTCCCTCTCAGCTTCATTTCTTGCTTGTACATATTCCCGTCTTGATTCCTGTGTACGTTGCTTCAACCACTTCCTATGTTTTATAGTTTTCTGTTTTACTGCGCCTCTCACTGTGTCCGTCCACCATGGTGTATGTCTTCTTCTTCCTCTCCCAACCCACTCAGTTCCCAAAATCTCCTCCGCAACCCTCTTAGCACAATCTCTCACGGTTTCCCATTCATTGTTTTCCTCCATCTCAGCTATATTTCTTTCAAGTTCTTCTCTGAATCTGACTCTAATGTTCTTATCCTGCAATTTCTTTGTCTTAATTACCTTCCTCTTCTCCTCTTTTGTTGCTACTATTTTCTGCATTTTCAAATCTGCTATCAGTAATCTGTGGTCAGAGTCTAACGTAACCCCTGGTATCACTTTGACATCTCCAATAATTCTCTTATCGGAGCATATAAAGTAATCTATGATGGATTTTTGGTCAAAGTTTCCTGTCACTTGGTTCCACCTGTATCTCGTAAACTTATGGGTCTCCTGGTGTTTAAAAAATCCGTTCATGATCTTTAGTTCGTTCCTTACGCAGAAATCTATTAGTTTCTCTCCCTCTGCATTTCGGTTTTGTTCTCCGAAAGGTCCAATTACCTGCTCCACTCCCTCCCTCTCCATTCCCACTCTGCCATTGAAATCTCCCATAAGCAGTCCCACCTCCTCTCCTCCCACTTCATAATTGTCATCTAGTAGTTCCATGAAGTTGGCCTTCTCCTCTTCACTATGCCCCTGTTGTGGCGAATAAACCTGGTAGAGAATATATGTTTTATTCCTGATTCTCAACTCACATTTCATTAGTCCTTCGCTTATTAATTCTACAGTCTGTATGTTTGGGGACAGTCTCGGTCCAATAATCATTGCCACTCCGTGCATCCTCCTCCACTCCTCTGTACATGAGCACATATCAATCCCCCAAGTCCCTTCCCAGTTCTCCACCCATATGCCTTGTTTCTGCCATTCCTAAGATGTCGATTTTCCTTTCTCTCATGATGTCCAGAATTTCGTCTTCTTTCCCCCTATAAGTTGCTATGTTAATCGTTCCGCATCTAATCCTGAGTGTGTCCATTTTTCGTGTCCAGTTTCGTTTCCTTGTCCGTGATCTGTTTATCAATCCTGGTTCCGAGGCTGGTTCTTGAATTTCTCGAGCGATAAGGTTTTTACACCACCGGCTTGCTAGGCCTGTCGTGGCAACCCTTCTCTTTTATCCTTGATAAACTTCCTAAAAGAAAGATATGCTTTTGATTCTGATCGTTTAAAGTTGTTGAGCCCCTTGAGAAGTTTAGATTCCTCAGTGACTGACTTACAATTGAATGAATGCCATGCTTTCATTATTCCGGATCTTGACTTAGCAACATTTGCACTACAGTACAGAGATGCCTGTGCATTACCCGGTGTTGTTTCAAGTATTGGAACTTCAAACCTGATGAAAAGGCTTCTGCATTTAGAAAATCAGGAATTTGATATGTTGATCTTTGCACTTGGTCGGATTGTTGCAGCAAAACCACATTCAGCAGATGTGGAAAGACTCATTAAGTCTTATAATGTTCTCAAAACAGCCGATCGTTCACAGCTGTCTTCAGATATGCTCATGAACTATCTTTATGTTAGGCATAACATGCCAGTTGTGTTACACTTTAATCCAAGAAGTGTGGTGTTGCTATGGTTGAATGCCAAAGTAAGAAGAGATGTAGAATCAACGAAGCACAAGACTCAATGATGGTATGGGTCAATGTTTTTAGAAGCGTCAGATATTGAAAAAACTGTTACCAATACTAAAAAAAAATTATGTTCTAATTTTGAATATACTACTAATTTTGAAAGTCTGACTCGTTTTTTTTGTACTTTGTCACAGGTGTGTATTTTTAAAATTTCCTTTGAATAGCCTATGCCCCCCGCAATTTTGTCCTCTCGCGCACAAACGATGTACTGATGACTGTTTTCTTATACATATTTGAACGTAAGGAGGATGCACCTTCGTTCCTTGACCATATCAATCAGTATCATTCCAATCTTAAAGTTACTCTTGGAATGTTGAAATGGAAACCCAAAGGTCTCTATCCTTTCTTGGCGTTCTGATTACTCATTCCCTAAATAGTTTCTCTGATTATTATATTTCTAAAAAGAATACTACTCCCTCGTAACTAATTATTTTAGTTTAATACCTCTCCTCTTGAAAATATCTATTATCACACGCAAACTACACCAGGTTTATCAGATACTTTTTAGATTGATTTCTGTTCCATCGAGAGATTAGTTATCTTCGGCAGTTCTTCGAGCAGAACCTATAACCAATACATCTTTTCGAAAATTCTCTCAACTTTTTCCTTCAAAACCTTTTTCAACCCAATGCCCACTTTGGTTAACCTTTAACCTTTGGTTAGCTTCCGGATGAATTGTTCATTATGATGAAGGTCAAGCTTTTCACTGCACATTAGACCTACAGTTTAACGTGAAATCCGAACCACGCCCCACCAGCAGCTCAGCGTCTTAACCACTAGGCCACCCAGGGTACCCATTTATCTACCAATCACTTTCTTTATTGTGTGGAAGGATGAACAGCTGGGTTTTGCTGCGCGCTGGCTGCCGTCAGCGGGTCTTGAACCCGGGGCCGATGGATTCGATGGATATACTGTATATATATATATATATATATATATATATATATATATATATATATATTAAGGCTTGGCATTATTAAGCTTCCTTTTCTTGGTCACCGACAAAATGAGCACATCTGTTCGTAGCGTCTTGTCTAAGTCCTTTCCTCAGTGTTGTTTAAAATTTATTAATATTAATTCCTCTTCTATCTGTAATTTCCGCCGTCATGAGGAGCGCCTCCCTTCGCCTGTTAAGTCTTCTGTGATATATTTTTATACGTGTGCGGACTGTAATGCCCGCTACGTAGACCAAATCGGCCTACAACTTAAACAGAGAATCGATAAGCACACGGGTCTTTCTCATCGGATCGGTCGCCCTGTGACTAATCCCAAATACTCTGCCACTCGCAGTCGTAGCAAATTGGCTGATCACCGAACAAATATTAATCAATTCTTTATCTTATCTTCTCAATTTACTGAACTTGATAGAAAAATCCTCGATACCTTTATATTAAGAATCTGACCCCTTCTTCGAGCTCCTTTCTGCCCTTTTCTCGTGGTTTTTTTTTTTTCCCCAGTCATTTCTTCGGACCCTTTTGATCTTTCATCATGTTCATTGTGGTTTTTCATTTTAAACTTTTAACATTGTTTCTCCTTTATCACTGTTTTAATTGTTTTGTTTTACTGTTTTACTTTATATTCGTTGTTGTTTTAACTGTGTTTTTCTTTATATCCTTGTTTTAATTGTGTTTTGTTTTACTTATTTGGGTTCTTTTGCATTATCCTCCCAACACTAATTTTTTTATATAATGTTGGTTTGGTTTTGGTTATGGTACTTTATTTTCCTTCCATTCTAAGAAAAATTAGTGTTGGTATTAGGTTAGGTTTGGTTAAGTTAGGTTAGGTTAGGTTAGGTTACGGTAAAAACAGCCCGCCGCAGTCGTTAGCCGTTATAAAAAAAAATTAGTGTTGGGAGGATAATGCAAAAGTACCCTTATATGTCCTAGTCCGTAAAAGATCTTTCAGTTTGTCATAAAAATTTGTAGGATTTATAAAATATATAAAAAAAATTCGCTTTTAAATGTTCAAAATAGAACATAGTATGTTCTAGTCTGTTCGTTCCTTTTAGGTTTTAAGTCTATTATAAAAAATTATAATTTTTTTTTAATCATAGCTATAATCTTTAATTATAAGGATGTTTTCGGTTTAGCGTACTGGTTACAGACTTTTACAAAACTTAACAAATCAATTAGTTTACTATCTGAAAACACTTTTTTGACATTTATAAGGTGAGGAAATGTCTAATTATGAAGAAACAGGATATGTTTGCGTTACATTTATATATATATGATAGCAAAACCTTCATAAATTTAAAAATAATGCTCTTCACAAAAAAAAAAAGTTGAAAATAATACAATACCTTTATTTACATATTTAATCCTAACTTGTCATATAGCAACGTAATTTTATATAATCCTTGATACACTTATTTAACTTTTTGAACTTCTCTAATCCTGTGAAATTCGAAATATCGCGCAATATAATCTTTAAAAGATCATTTTCAACATTTCTCTTTCTCCAAATACTCTCACAAAGGTACGAATCAATCATGAGTTCCTGAATGACGTTTATTTCTATTTTTCAAGGAATGCCAAAAGATTTTCAATATAGTGAGTATGGACGCCTTTGTCTTGCTCAACAAAATTCTCACTGTGATTGACAGTATAGTGCCGAAAATTATATCCCTGTAGAGATTCGATGCCATTGTATGCTTTCCACTTGTCACAAAATATGATACTTCCGGGTCTAATTGAAGCCTTTATGCACGCATTTAAAGTCTCTTTATCTCTTCTTGGAACAGCGTAAAGAAATACTTCTTTAGTTTCTCTACACACTCCCCCAAACACCCACTGTTCTGGCATTAATCTTCCCCTATTATACTTTCTGCGTGGAGAGACTGTCTCATCTATTTCAACAGTTAGTCCCGGACCTCCAATTATATATTAGATATTTTCTTTTTAATATAGTCTCTGCACAAACCTAAAACAGAAAAAACAAACTTCTAATTACACACAAAATATTTTTTTCATCAAATCAAAATGATTTATAATTACTTTCCATAAAAAGTTATTGTAGTCAACAATTGTTGAATGATTTATTCCAAGTTCATCTTCGCGGAACTTAATACTTCTATATTCTTTACTCCAACAATAGGTAACAATCACAATTGTTTTCAAGGGCAATGTAGTGTCTTGCAACCATGTACCTTTTCTAATTGAAGCTAAAAGAAGAGAAATAACTTATATGTTATTCCAGTTCATAATCCAACTTAACCTACCCAGCCTAACCTAACCTAACTAAACCTAACGTAACTAAACCTAACCTAACCAACCTTAACTAAACCTAACCTAACCAAACTTAACTAAACCTAACCTAAATAAACTTAACCTAACCTAACCTAACATCTAACCTTGTCAAACCAAAACTAAAGTAACGAATCTAAGACGAAACTGTGCATCCCGACTTCTGACATCGCCATCGATTAATTTAACAACCATCTGGTGGTGCCCTGTACATTGTTTCTCTTTTGGAGTTATACCATGCTCTTGCAGAATTTTTACGACATCTAACTCAATATGTAAGGTAGTAAAAAGTTTTTGCAAATTTATATTAAACTGAAATACATAAAAAAGAGTGAAGTACAAAACAAAAAAAACAAAACAAAAAAAAAAACAGAAAAACTAACCATTTCTCCAACATGAAAATGTAAAAAAATTGTTTACAGATGGCAAACTAATTGATTTACTGTTTTGTAAAAATCTGTAGCAGTCCGCCAAACCAAAAAGACCCACTTATAATTGTATCTAATTAGTAGATTTCGGCGTGTAAAGCGTGCACTCTTGCTAAAGGTAGTTTACAACTGTATACATCATCTGTATTTAATAATGAAATTATACTCATCTATAAAAACTGTATATATGTATTTGCAAATAAAAATAAATAAATAAAATAAATAAATAAAATCTTAGACTTTCACCGATGATGACCCTTGGTGTGAGTCGAAACGTCTGTAATAAATGTTCGGAGCCATCATTTTGGTCTCCTTGTTCGTTAGTAGAGTTAGATTCCCTAACAATGATTGTCGCCAATATATATATATATAAGACCGGATATCCGCATCCGCATCATCTTTAACATCCGCACCCGCACTTCTGACTGCAGATGTTATGCGGATATTACCTCTAATAAATTATGCAATTTACAATTAAATTAGCTTATAAAGTAGCTTATAAGGCCCAGTCATGCACATTTCATGTAAAGTATTAATTATTAATGAACAAACAAATATATAAACCTCAAAATATAAATACGTGGTAACACAGAAAATTGAATGAATTTTCTGTGGCTGAAACTCTTGAGAAAGTTATTATTTTTATCATAATGAAAACATTAATATTAATTTTAATTCTTATGCATTGCCTGCCATAATAGTAATATCACGAAATTTGAAAAAGTATGTCATATATTCATAATTCTATATTATATTGATAGATTAACTAAATATTCACATCCGCATCCGCGGATATTGAAATTAAAGATCCGCATCCGCAGATGTTGAAAAACTGACATCCGGTCCACCACTACTATATATATATATATATATATATGCGCCTCGGTGGTGTAGTGGTTAGCGTCGCTGACTACGAATCCATCGGCCCCAGGGATCGAAACCCGCTGACGGCAACCGGCGCGCAGCAAAACCCAGCTGTTCATCCTTCCACACAATAAGGAAAGTGGTTGATAGATAAATGGGTACCCTGGGTGGCCTAGACGCTGGGCTGCTGGTGGGGCATGGTTCGGATTCTACGTTAAACTGTAGGTCTAAGGTGGAGTGAAAAGCTTGACCTTCCTCAGAATGAACAATTCGGGCGGAAGCAAACCAAAGATTAGACTGGTCAACCAAAGGTTACCAAAGGTTATATATATATATACACACACACACACACACACACACACACACACATGTTTAAATTCCCCTCTGAGTTTTATTTTAAATAAGATAAAATTCTTCCAAGTGTTTATTTCTGCCAAATATTTTGTTCTTAAGTTCATTTTCATAATGAAATTATTATTATTATTATTATTATTATTTAGGTCAAATGTCTATCAAATATAATATTGCAGTTATCAGTCCAATCTCAAGTCTAAAAACTGTCTTCTGTGTTTGTACTTCAAAATTGAGAGTATAGAAATAGAAAACCATGTACTACGCAAGAAATAAAGTAGGCCTACTAAAAGAGCACTCTGTTAGTATGAAAGGGTTTCTTTAACCCTTTGACGAGTATTTTGTTCTATTATTTTAATAGCAGAGAACTCCACTTTTCAAAAAGAGATGTAGTTCCGATCTACTGGCGAGGTACTGGTTGCGTTCTCTTTAAATATTTTAATTTCATGGCTGTCCTATTTAGCCCTATTTCACCCCTGTTTTTAAAGCAGAAACATGCGGAAAGTTTTAAGAGCATTACCTAAAAAAGGTATGAATAATGCCCTCATTATTTTAAGAGTAAAAATTAGCATACCAGCAATTAGGAGTAAATAATACAGAAGTTTTCATTGCATTAACTATTTCATATTTCATATGTTAAGTATACGAAAAACACAAACAAATGAACGATTTAACATATGTCGCTCGCTCATGACCTTAATGACGTATATTATAACTGCAAACGCGAATGAATTGATTAAAAGTATAGAAATAAAAATATAAGTAATTAGTTAAATTGCGGATAAACCTATAAATAAATATACAGATGATTAGATTATTTAGGTGTAAATAGATGGAAAAGACCGGTAGATACAGACAACATTCGTTTCTTCGCATTAACCCCCTCTATATATAATCTTTGAGTCATCGTACATCACCTCCAGATCATCGCATCATTGCACTCACATTTTTCCGCCTTTTTGAGATTTTGGATGCTCATCGCACGTCTGGTGACGTTTCGTGCGGTGCCTGACTCGCCATCTTCAGCCTTTTTCTGTGCCCCAGATGTTAGTTCTTTGTCAGCTGTTGAAGTGTAATGCGTGACTGTTCGGTGTGCATCATTAAACAATGCTTTTCATCCTTTTCCATTCATTATGTCCTCAATACTCGTCTTCTGTAGTGTTGGTATGGCCGATAATGTAATTCCTAAGAAAGGTGGTCATAAGAAAGGTGTAAAATTGAATTAATGTCACCGTTGCGGAAAAAAAGTCGTGGACAAGATCCAAAAAGGTGCCTCCATCACATCTTTGCAAACGAAGTACGGCGTGGCCAGGCGTACTCTTTACGACTGGAAGCAAAATGCCGATAAGATGATTAGGAATTTTCCACCCTTCAGAAACCAAAAGATTGTAAGTATGTGCAACATGGTTGTTTTGAAAAGGTTGAGGCTGGCTTAAATCAATGGATGCAAGCGCAACGGCGTCATGGAGTTCCCTTGACTTATGCTATTATTTCGCAGAAGGCAAAACAAATTTATGACACCGTGCCATCAGACTTTGACAATCTTAAACTTCCTTTTGTTACTTCTGATGGTTGGATAAATCGTTTCATGCGTTGTAATGGGCATCATATGGTTCGATGCAGGGCGCAGCTGGCAGTGGTGATCATGTGGTCGCAGACAATTTAAAATCTAAGACTGAAGAGCTACTTGAAGACTATTCGCCAAAACAAATCTTTAATGCTGATGAGAATTTACTTTTGTGGAAGTTAATGCCAAAAATGGCCATTCTCATGAAGGAGGAGAAAAAGGCAACAGGCTTTAAGAACTCTAACGATCGCACTACAATCTTGTTTTGTGCGAATGCCAGCCAATGGATCAGGCCATCATTGCTGCTTTTAAGCAAATTTATACGACCAAAATACTAAGGAAGATGATCACTTTCATTGAGAATTTGCCAGAACCCACTTCTTCAGCCTCTACTTGTGATGAAACCGATGATCCTGCTGAAACTGAAGATCCTAGTGGTGATTCTGAAATGCAATCTGCTGCTAGAGCCATCTCCAGGCGGAATCAGGACCTAAAATCTTTCTGAAAATTTCATACCACTCTGAATTGTATCTATGACATTGATGCAGCATGGAATGAGGTTAAAGAATCCACCCTTATTAACTTTGGGGAAAAACTTTCAGGTTCTTTTCTGCCAGACGACTTTGAAGGATTCGACAACCCCGCAGAGAGAGAGAGGTTCCTATAACTCATCTTGTCGAGATGACAAGGAACACCTTTGGCTCCGAGGAGGCTGAATTCGATGACATTCTGGAGCAGCTGGCAGAGTATAGGGATGACCTCAGTACTGAGGATCTCGCTATGCTCGCATGAAATGATCCTCATCCAGAGGAGATTGAGGAAGAGTTTATGACCAAGATTAGTCCCGTTGGCATTGGTAAAGACAGTGCTAAAAAGATCATGCCTGGCTAGATAGAAATAATCAACGTGGTTGAAAATGAAGATCAAGAAATAAAGTGTTCTACTGAAACTGTGCAAACGTTGCATAAGCTTCATGCAAAATATTCTAGGGCTTACTACCAAAATCTGACCCAAAGATTACTGATTTCTTCAAGGAGGAGTAAGCTTTGGCATTACGTACCTTTGTACAGTTTCAGTAGGTTTAATTTAGTTTTAAAGTTTGCAAGAAATTAAATTAATTTAATGTTAAGTTCTAGTGTTAAATTTAGATGTTAAGCATTTGATCATGATCTTCGTTCTTGGTCAAGACAATCAATGATTAAATCCAGCCGAAAGACACCGTGTATTTAGAGTAATGTAACTTTATAAGGCAATATCCTTTCAGTCGTAAAGATGAGCCAAACCATGTTTTACTAAGCTTGCATTACGTACAATCTCGTTCACAATTATGTACACCATAATTAGTGTACATGCCAAGTCTTAAGGTAAATACAAGGTACAGTATTTTATATTATAATGGACCGCACTTTTGCACTTTTCGCTTCGTCTTACACCTCGACCGCCCCATCGGTGCCACGATTCGCGAGTTGTCTGTAAATAAATAAATACTCGAAAAGGGGCATTGACGCAAATTTTTATAAAAGCAGAATTTTGTAATAGACAAAAGCGTTGCATTTCATACAAACTAAAAATAAAATGCGTTTCCTCTCTCTGCAAAGGATTATTTTTGTGGAAAATTAGACCTTCGTTCTAGAAGTCAAAGGACAGAGTACCCTCAGGCCAAATAATTCAAATTCCTGAACACTGAAGGCGTGAAGACTACCTTGAAAGTCCTGTCGATTGAGTTAATAAGCGCTCGTAGCGGTTTTCCTATTTTTAAAGCTTGGGATAATATTTGTATGTATTCGATGTCTGATTATTTATTGATTAAATTAGTTAGGCCATGGATATTTAACATAATAACTATTTAAAAAATTTTCAGAGTTAAAACTTAACACGAGTGATAACGTTAACTTAACGTTTCACCTTTAACCAGGGATGGGGAGTCGGCCAAAAACAACCGACTCCCGACTCCCGACTCCTGAGTCGGTATTTTTAAAAACCGACTCCGACTCCCGACTCCCGACTTTTTCCTTATCATGCTGATCTACAACCTTATAAATATTGGGATGTTTGTTTCGTAGATGGCGTTTCAAGTTTGAGGCTCTAGTTGGAGCATTAGCATGTTTCCCAGTGTAAGCACTAATTTTTGCATTACACTCTTTACCATCCTTTTCTACTTGACAAATAAAAATACTTTCATCCTCATTTAGCTTAAAATATTGAAAGACTGCTGATTTTCTACTAGGCCCACGACTCATTACTAATAGGGGCTAATTAAATTAATAATTAATATATTGCTAATTTTTATATGGTACCTAGTATCCTAAAATAGAAATATGAAATTCATTTGCTAAGATTTACCAGAACAATAAATCAAATGTGAATCTAGAATTAGTTCAGGAAGATATTTATTTAGGGCAGAGTAGTATTCTGGTAAATTGTTGGCATATAGAAATTGAATCAAAGAGTCGGGAGTCGGTAGTTTTTACCGACTCCCGACTCCGACTCCCCACCTCTGCCTTTAACCTTATTTATAACGGTTATCATTTAATTCTGAGTCAGTCAACGCTGAATACATGATCAGGTTAACACTTTCTCGAAAACTTTAATGGTTACCATTTCGTCTGGTTGTGGCAACACCGCTTCCCGTTGGATCAGGGAGGTTAGGCAACTTTGGGTCTGTTCTGCGCCTGGATCGGTGACCGTCCTCCACTTTCAGATGATGTAGTAACCCTTAGATGGGTCGGATACCACCCAAAGATGTGGATCCCATCCATCATACTAGTTTTACCAATACGAAAGAAATCAATTCCAGATATTAATCAAACTGTTTATAATTATTGCTTAGTTTGGCTAAACAGTAACCATTACCTGAATATGAACTGTAATCAAATAAATAAGTAATCAAACTGTAAATAAGTAATCAAACTGTAAAAAGTAATCGAACTGTAATCAAATAAATAAGTAATCAAACTGTAAATAAGTACTCAAACTGTAAATAAGTAATCAAACTGTAAAAAGTAATCGAACTGTAATGAAACTGTAAATAAGTAATCAAACTGTAAAAAAGTAATCGAACTGTAATCAAACAAATAAGTAACAAGTTTTAACACATACAAAATGCAGTTTGCAGACATATTCAGTTTGTATATTTTGCTTTGTACATCTGGCATTATCCACTAAATTTTAAAACCACTTCGGATGGTTCTTGTAATCTTTGCGACAACAAATTTCCGTAAAACTGTATCTTGCAGCA
Source organism: Bathynomus jamesi (assembly GCA_023014485.1). Taxonomy (NCBI): domain Eukaryota; kingdom Metazoa; phylum Arthropoda; class Malacostraca; order Isopoda; family Cirolanidae; genus Bathynomus; species Bathynomus jamesi. Next base: position 114,637 of record JAJOZX010006541.1, read on the forward strand.
ATTTTAATAAATCTGTCACACTTTCATTATATAATTCCATGATAAATTTGTAAATATTTCAGTCCATAATCTGGAATAAATGTCATACTGTCTTTAAGGAACTGTAAATTTATAATTCGGTAAGGAAAATCTATAACTGTAATTCAAAAATGTTCATATTCTTCTTGATTCCCTGCCTGGATATATATATATATATATATATATATATATACACACAGGGTGGGAGGATTTTATACATGCAAATAATTTGTTAATAATAAATAAATTCCAAAGATATCATTGCAGTGTATGCGATACTTTTCAAAGCAACTATACAAGGCCAGGAATGACCCAAGGCTAGAATAGGAAGCCCCTAGACCCTAGCCCCAGTCACCGCCATGTCAGTAAGAATGGAATATAGCAATGAAGAAAAAGTGTATCTTGTATCGTGGGCTCTTTCTTATAATAATTGTGAAGAAAGTTTCCATTTATTTCAAGAAAAATATAATAAACCACCATCAAATGCGACCACTCTTCGATACTGGGAGCTCAAACTTTTGGAAACAGGGAGCCTGGTCCAAGAAGCGGAAGGCCAGTCAGTAATGGCGACAGAAGACAACAAAGAAAATGTCCTCGCCACTTTTCAACTCGATCTAACAACTTGAGCGAGAAAAGTCGCAGAGGAATTGGGTATTTCCAAATTTTCAGTAGCAAAAATATTGAAATCACGTGGGTACCACGATTACAAACCCATTTACTCTCAGCTCATATACGACGATGATTCTGATAGACGGCTACAGTTTACTGAAACAATGAGACAAAAGTTCAATAGTGATCCAGATTTCCTTGGGAAGATAAAATTTTCAAATGAATGTGTCTTCGGTTTAACGAGTAAAGGAAACAAACACAACGTTCACTACTGGACGAAAAAAAATCCCAAAATACGATTGGGTAAACCCGTTAAAACGGCTACACTAAAACAGTTTGGACGTGCATTGGTTATTCAGGACTCGTTTCCTTTGACATATTGAAAGATACGATGGATGGAAAACGCTATTGGCAGGTATTGAGAGACAAAGTTTTGTCACAGTTTACTAATGTCATTTGCAGAAATTGGCTTTAGCAACATGATAGAGAGCCGCCACATTACTTTGCAGCTGCCTATGAGATTCTAGATACCAATTTTGAAGGAAGCTGGCTTGGGCGGCGAGGTCCCACCGAGTAGCCAACCAAATCACCTGATTTAGCTCCATGTGATTTCTGGCTTTGGAGTGCGTGACAAACTCTACACTCCTGGTTTCATCTGTCCAAATGTGAATGCCGTTGGCCGCAGAATACTGTAGATGAACAACTGAAAATAATCCCATTCGATATGTTCAGAAGAACAATGAAGAGTTTCACAGAGAGAATCCACAAATGTACTGCAGCGGATGGAGAACTCTTTGAAGATTAAATTACAATTTAACCAAATATTTGTATGACTAAAATTCTTATAGACTTTTTGTTTGATTTGTTTCATCATTTAAACATTTAGCTGTATAATGTTGTTAACTAAGGCAAAATCCTATTTTAATACGGTAAATTAAATTCCGAAAACGATGTTATTTAATAATATTATGTATACCATCAAATTAGTATATCCGGTTTAATTAATGAAAATAAACGTTTTTGGAATAATTTTTGAATTAACGTATTAATCGAGGTGTGGGATTTAATTTATTGACTGCCCGGTTAGGTCAACTGTAAACCCTTGATGATAGGTTAGGTTAAGTCGTGATATTTTCGTTTAAGCCAACGAAAATATCACGACTTGACCTAACCAATCATCAAAGGCGTATAGTTGACCTAACCAGGCATTCAGTTGACCTAACCGGACATTCAATTGACCTAACCAGGCATTCAGTTGACCTAACCTGACATTCAATTAACCTAACCGGACATTCAATTAACCTAACCCGGCATTCAATTAACTTAACATAGTGTAGTAATATTCGATGTGGATCGACAATTGTTGAACGTGCACGTGGTCTTCCAACCATCTGTAATTTATTTTATCCTATCCTAATTTAATTTATCCTATTAAAATAGGATTTTACCTTAATTAAATAGTTGTATGTATAAAATCCTGAAAAACTTTTCTCCCACCCTGTATATAAAATGGAGTTGGTGATAATTTGACTTAAATTTTTGAACTTGCTGTATTGGTTCACGTCTCATTGGAAAACAAATATTACTTAAATTAACTGACTGATTAGAGATTTGGGGGTGGAAATAGATATCATTAAAAATAATATTATGATTCTGAGAATTTCGCAGATTTTTAGAAAACAATCCAGACATTCAACAATGGGACTTATTGACACCATATCACGGACATAGACTAAGTTATTTGTACTCATGTTATCTGTAGAACATCCAACTTTTGCGTCATTAAGTTAAATATCTTAAGTCAGTACACACATTAAACAGCAGAAGAGAGAGTAAGAAGCCTTGCCTAACTCCGCAGGAGGAATCAAAACACTCGGGAAACAACATATTGCGCATCTAACAGTAAAAGATTGGTGGGTGTACCAAAATTTCAATATATATTTAATATGTACAAAGGAATCTTCCTGTCCTCTAGTTTTTTTTTTTTAATAAAAATTGCGGTTCACTCTATGATATGATATGATATACAGTATATAATTTAGGGTGGTCCAAGAAATAAAAGTTTTATTTTTGTACTTCCTCAAGGCTGCCCTTGTTTGAAATCATAAAAGGATAATTGCTACAAAACATTAGCTCATTCCGATTATATTTAGAGGTCGCTACAAAATGAATAATTTTCTCTTAAATGAAAAAAATAACGAAATTTGACAAAAGAACATGCAAATGGCTTCTAATTCTGTAAAGACGCTTTACAGGGGGTAGGAAACGTTCGTCGATAGGTTTCAACAATGCGGAGAACGAATTGTTTTGCTGCTCATCTTTGGTAAGCGTTGTATTGTACCGTTGAATAAGAACAATCGCTCTCTCTGCAGAGTCATTGACAACCTTCATCTTCAATGCTCTTTCTTTCAACAACTCCTAGTTGTCGTTACTTGGCCAATCACTTGGTGGTTTCGAAAGAAACTCTTGAGCAATCTTCTTTCCGTTTTTATCCAGTACATCGAAGAGTTGAGCCGTCTTCTCGCTGACGTAAGTTTCCAATGGGTTTGCTGTTTTGAACAGTTTTGAATCGAGGCGCTTCAGACCTTTCGCTTTTGCAGGATGAGATAATTTTTTAATCATATTTTCTTTTACTTTGCTGTCCAACCCATCATCAAAAAGTGGCAGTCCAATCAGCTCTTCCGAGAAGTACCAGGGATGTCTCTTAAATGCCTTGAGTGCAATTTCAGGCAAAACCCTGTTTGGATAAGTCTCCATAACTGTTAGAAAATCTAGGTCGTTTCTAGGGGCCCTCACTTCCAAGGTAGCTTCATGCCAATATTTACTATAAACAAGTGCCACAAAGAAAGAAAAATCTTTCAGACCCTTTTTTTAATGAGCAGTAAGTTTCATTTGCTCCTGGAAGAGAAAGATCTTCAAAGCATAGGTAGCTTTTGCTATCCAGCGAGCCTGATGAAGAGCTCCTGGAGCTCTAATGTTGTACTTCTTAGGCAAACTTCCTCCCAGGAAAATTAGAGAAAGATGGAGGAATTCACTGTAGTCATCTCTTGAGAAGCTGCTGTTCTGAAGAGCGTCAGAGAGGTACTGTATCATCTCTTGACAAAGTTCCCACAAGTTTCCTTCAAAAAGTTCCATTCCTGCTGATATAAAGTTTTCTTTATTAATAACTAGCCATTGTGCCATGAATCGCTTAAACAATGAGACTTGTGGTCCTTTCGAAGGTTCAAGAATACTAGAAAATACGTTAGCCAAAACGACTTCATACACATGATGACGACATGCTATCCACGTCAGAGAACGACCTACAGCTCTCTTTATCAGGGTACAAGCTCCAGACATCAGCCCAGTATTTGATGCTGTTGTATCAAATACAGTACAAGCCCCTGCAACTGGTTTCTCAAGCCCCACTCATCCAACATCCTGAGGCAGACATCAGCTTGTGCTTGTCTTGTTCCGTGAGGGATGAGTGGAACACCAAGTAGTTTATCTTCTCCCCTCCTGAAACAAGGATTGCGATGCGGTCCACATTTTCATGTCCCCCTGTTGTATCAGGAAGCATTTTCCCATCCCATTGAAGCAAAAGCGGAGTGTCAGGAGAAAAACTTGATTTTTCAGCAGCTTTAATTCGAGATCGACGAATTGTACTTCGAGAAAATGACATTGAGCCCAGATCATGGCCATGAGACTTAGCTGATGCTGCAATAACAAAGGCTGCATTGCGATCGCTTAGTAGGTTAACACGGTCGAGTGCCTGGTCTACCTCATCTGAGATGACTGTTTTCTTGCATTTGGAAGGAGGGTTCGATGATAATGTAGATGGACGACACGATGCATCAGAATCCATGGACAAGGAGGAAGAATCCACATCAGTTATCACTTTGTCAGATGCCATAAGTCGATATTTCTTTTGTTTTTCATCGTCGCTTCGCTTTTTTCTATTATATTCAGATTCTTCTCGTTGCCTCTTCCGAGCCTCCTTTTTAGCCAAGGCTTGATCAATGCCTCCAAAACTGGCGCAGGAATGATCGATAAGGAATTCTTTGTCCTCTTCGTTAGTCATTATCTTTAACCCTATATGGACAACTGTTACAAATTTCTAACCTTTTATATACACACATTTATAACTTAACCCTACAGAAAATTCTGTCCATAGAGGGTTAAGGCATCTGCTCTGGCGACATTGAAAATGTCTTCAAGATCAGCACTGAATACTGCCACATTCATTTGTATGCTTTCTGAAGGTGACTTCCTATTTTTCTTTAGAGCACAATATTGTTCGAATAGTTTTCTCAGTTTCTTCTCAGCATTGTCCGATCTTTGAGTTGGAATCCTTGCTTGATCCCAAATATAAAGAACAGCAGAGACAGTCTCTTTCAAACTTGCAGTGACTGTTCGTTTTTCCTCGATGTGATAAAATAAGAACTTCCTTAACACTTCACGCTTTGAAGGTAATCGCAAGGTTAGAAGATCTTTTGTAGGTTTCCAATAAGCCAAGTACTGGCAGAACTTCGGGTCGGCCGTTTGGCGCCCACCATGACGATGAGTGACTGTAACAAACAGAAAACAAATCAATATTTTAATAATGTACATTTATAACTACTGTATATAATAAATATATAATTTATCAGTCTCTTTTCTACAGTGAGGTATGTACTGGGCTCCAATAAACCTTAGCCCCCCTCCCGCCCATGGCCTAAACCATTAGAGGTACAGTGAAACTAAACATACCTTACAAAAGAGAATTTAATCCTGCATTTAATGAGAAACAATTAAAACTTGGTGTTCCCGCCATTGACTTCTAAGACAGCCTGAATTCGCTTTGGGTAGCTTGCCAAAAGTGACGTGAATAGATCTTGATCATTACGCAAATTTGCTAAAACAGTTTCAATGTGTTGCGTTCTTGTATCCTTCGAAAATCGATTTGCTGCAGGTTCTTGAAACAAGAGACATTCAACCTTGTCCTTTATAACTAATCCAATGTGTTCACAGACGTTCAGGTCAGGAGAATTTCCTGGCCATTCTTCATTTCCAAAGAAATCGATCTCATGGTTCCGCAACAACTGTTGGGTGGCTAATGCCTTAAAGCAGGGGGCCTTATCGTGCAGAAGTGTGACCTGATTGACATCCATAACATTGTTTGGGTTTCGTAGAAAAGGAATGACATGCTGGGATAGAATAATATCACGAAAATACTGTCCATCCCAACTCTGACCATTTGGCTTCAGCACCCACATGAGCTTCTTTGCAGTGAACAAAACAAACACACCAACACAGTCTGGACTTTTTAATAATTCGCGATAATGTTCATTGTCATCGATTTCATCTGATGTTGTGGCCCACACTCGATCATTTTGGTAGTTAGGCCGACGTGTTACGTAAACAAAAAATTGATCGGAGACAGCTAAATGCATGAAATCATCCACATCCCAATCTTCAAGATAATGGGCAAACCACATTCTGTCATCGATGTTAAGTTGAGTTTTTCTTGGCGTTGGAAGTTCATGCCAAGGCTTTAAACCTTGCCTATGACGGTACAGTCGAATGATCTCACCACTAACGATCTTTCCTCTCAACACTTCGATCTCTCTAGAAAGTTTAGTACAGCTGTTTTTCCGCTTACGCGTACCGCTTTCAATGATGTCCTTTGTTTCCTGAGAGAGTGGCAAATTTGGGCGCCCAGATTTGGTTGTATCCATTTCACATTCATCCAAAGTTTTATTCCAATTTCTTTTGACGAAGTCATCACTTCTTCGCAACTTTTTGGCAACCCATGAACGTGTTATAAAGGTGGCTCCAGCATCACGAGCTTCCCGAAATGTTATTGCTCGTATGCGATCTATCACACGTTGCCTCTCCGAATCACCAATTAATTGAGAAGCCATTATATTATCATTTTATCAGCTAGAGTAATTTTAATACCTGCAATAAATAAAGAATTTTATATATTTTTATAATCACTAAAAACTATTTCGATATAAGTAAACATGTAAGCTGCAAATGGGGGGGCTAAGGTTTTTTGGAACCCCTTACATGAAAAGAACCTCATCTAAAATTGGATATATTTTAAACGCGGCTCCGTCCATTCATATGTATATTTATTGTATAATGTGTACATAATAAGACTATATTATATATGAATATGCTACATATATTTTATACATATGTAATTATATGTAATTATATGCTTTGTAGCTCCTAAGTATTCTAAAATAATTCATAATATGAAGTTTATTTCTACTTTATCACGAAATCAATGTTCCACCCACATCATACAGCTGCCTACTACACACTCCATTAAGAGGCCCCACATTTCTAGCCTTTGCTTGTCAAAATCTGAAAATTCAGGGTGAATCAAGTCAGTGCTTGATTCAAAGTCATTCAACCCAAGACGAATTAATATGTGGGTTTTGTACATGTATAATTTTGTATATTGTGTATCCTTTGCAGCTCTCTCTCGTAACCTAGATTAATATATATATATATATATATATATATATAGAAACGACGTAAGTATAGAGGAGTGTTCTGCACACGAGGAAGAGAAATAACGAACAAATGAAAAATGAGGTGACCGCCCAGGAATCGAACCCAGGACCTTCCGATTGCCGGTCAGACATGTTACCACTACACTACGGGCCTCGATTAGTCAGAAGTCGCAATTCTCCTACATAGGGCAGAAACCAATGCCTTGAGAGGGCACCCTCGCAAATCGTGAATATGTACATTTAACTGCAATGACCACGCAGTATATTAATGTATAGAAACGACGTAAGTATAGAGGAGTGTTCTGCACACGAGGAAGAGAAACAACGAACAAATGAAAAATGAGGTGACCGCCCGGGAATCGAACCCAGGACCTTCCGATTGCCGGTCAGACATGCTACCACTACACTACGGGCCTCGATCAGTCAGAAGTCGCAATACTTACGTCGTTTCTATACATTAATATACTGCGTGGTCATTGCAGTTATATATATATATATATATATATATATATATATATATATATATACACACACACATTTAACTGCAATGACCACGCAGTATATTAATGTATAGAAACGACGTAAGTATAGAGGAGTGTTCTGCACACGAGGAAGAGAAATAACGAACAAATGAAAAATGAGGTAACCGCCCGGGAATCGAACCCAGGATCTTCCGATTGCCGGTCATTGCAGTTAAATGTACATATTCACGATTTGCGAGGGTGCCCTCTCAAGGCATTGGTTTCTGCCCTATGTAGGAGAATTACGACTTCTGACTGATCGAGGCCCGTGGTGTAGTGGATAGCATATCTGACCGGCAATCGGAAGATCCTGGGTTCGATTCCCGGGCGGTTACCTCATTTTTCATTTGTTCGTTATTTCTCTTCCTCGTGTGCAGAACACTCCTCTATACTTACGTCGTTTCTATATATATATATATATATATATATATATATACTCCACATATGCACACATACTTACACATATGCACAAGGAATTACCCAAACTATTATAATTCTAGTATGAAAAATGTTTAATTTGTAGCGACCTCTAAATCTGCTCCAGTTTTGCTCAAAATTTTGTGTAAGTGTTACTATTGCATAGTGTAACAAGAGCAGCCTTGAGGAGATTAACATTTTAAAGTTTGAAGTTTTACCATACTATCTTGGACCACCCCAATATATATATATATATATATATATATATATATATATATAGAGAGAGAGAGAGAGAGAGAGAGAGAGAGAGAGAGAGAGAGAGAGAGAGAGAGAGAGAGAGAGCGGGTGGGCAAAAAAAAAAAAAGGGAGACCTCGAACTTTGGCTGTAAAATTCAAAGTTATGGTCAGATTTAAATATTTTTTTCACACCCCACAACTAAGTAAATTTCCTATACGGTGATCGGATTTCAAAGAAAACTAATGAAAATTACGGATTTATTGAACATTTCTTTATGCCACTGGAAATTCTCCATTTACACTATTACTGCATTGTCGGGTCGGCAAAAAAAAAATGGGAGAACTTTTAAATCCTTCATATCTCGGTAAATACGGTACATAGAACCATGAAATTTTAGTATGTTAGTACAAGGTAATGTTATGGTTTGTATGAAATCCGCTCACCGTATAGAAAATTTACTTAGTTGTGGGGTGTGAAAAAAAATATTGAAATCTGACCACAACTTTGGATTTTACAGCCAAAGTTCGAGGTCTCCCTTTTTTTTTGCCCACCCTATATATATATATATATATACACACACACACAGTATATATATATATATATATATATATATATATATATATATATATATATATGAAATTAGAGACCAAATTAAATGTTTTTTTTATTTTTTTTTAGGTGAAGCATATTTACGACATTTAATAACAAAATACATTTACTTTACAACTTTCAAGTACTAGTCTTCTCCACGTTAAAAGTTGGAAAGTACCCCGTGGATTACTTTTACACAAATTTTTACTGTATGAACACTGATAAACACTTGAAAATTATCCAAATTACAAATTACGTTTCATTTTCTATGGAAAAGTGTGTAATTAAATAATTTCACAAGGATATTTCCAATTTCGAAATTCTGCTTTTAAAAGTCGCCCAAAAAGTCGAAAGACGCGAAATAAAGTCGCCCAAGAGGTTTGAAAATAGCCTAATTGGAGATATTGCGACCGCAGACTTTAACCTTGATTAGCTTGATGAGGATGTTAATTATCAACCTCCTAATTAATATTAACACTTTTATCGGGCAATTTATTTTGCGCACACACACACGCACGCACACACACACACACACACACACACACACATAACCTTTGGTACTAACAGCTCGTGTTTCCTCCTCTATATATATATATATAACCTTTGGTTAGCTTCCGCCCGAATTGTTCATTCTGACGAAGGTCAAGCTTTTCACTCCACCTTAGACCTACAGTTTAACGTAGAATCCGAACCACGCCCCATCAACAGCCTAGCGTCTTAACCACTAGGCCACCTAGGGTACCCATTTATCTACCAACCACTTTCTTTATTGTGTGGAAGGATGAACAGCTGGGTTTTGCTGCGCGCCGGCTGCCGTCGGGTCTCGAACCCGGGGCAGATGGATTCGTAGTAAGCGACGCTAACCACTGTGTGTGTGTGTGTGTGTGTATAGGGGACAATGATGATGATGATGATGATAATGATGTTCTATGTTCGTTTATACACGCCTAAAGCAGCTAAGTTAATCTGCACCAAATTTAGTACATTGGGAACCCACGTAAAATTGTAGGTCCCTCTCCGCCACCACGGAGGACATATGCAATACACAATTACAAACACGGTTAGGTAGACCAGCCATGAGTGGATCCTACGGTCTTTGTTGGTCGTCTGAAACATTATAATATATATATATATATATATATATATATATCTATATATATATATATTATATATATATATATAATACACACACACACACACACACACACACACACACACACACACACACTGTATTATCGCTTAATTGGAGATTTTTTAAAGGAACTTAAATAATTAATAGATAATGGCGCAGCTGAATAACAAAAGAGCTTAAGTTAAAATTACATTTCATAATTGGCCTCTTTTTATGAAAATACATCATAAATAAATGGGTTTCTAAGGCAACATGAACTATTATGAGCATGTATCATAAATTGTATATCTCATTGAACACTTCATAGTATATATGTATATATATGTGTGTGTATTTATATATATATATATGGGCCTCGTGGTGTTGTGGTTAGCATCGCTGACTACGAATCCACTGGCCCCGGGTTCGATTTCCGGTGGCGGTAGTCGGCGCGCAGCAAACCCAGCTGTTCATTCTTCCATACAATAAAAATGTGTTGGTAGATAAATAGATACCTTGGGTGGTCTAAAGGTTAAGACCCTGCGCTGCTGATCGGGAGGTGGTGATATCGAGTCTGGCTGAGGACTTTGTAATTTCTGATCACTCATGGTGGGCCGTGATTCGAATTCCACGTTAAGTTGTAGGTCTATGGTGGAGCAACAAGCTTAATATTCGTCAGAATGAACATTTCAGGCGGAAAAAAACAAGATTAACCGTGGTAAATATATATATATATATATATATATAATATATATATATATATATATACACACACACACACACAATGTTGAAAATACCATTATGAGAACCTGAGTCAGTTTACTCGCATGCAAAAGTGTTCCCCAGTCAGGCGGTCGCTGCATGGTATGAGAGACCAACATTGTAACCAGTTGTCCATCCACTGCAGAAAAACGAAAGGTTTTATTCTTTTATTTGCAACAGATGTCGCTGAAAAATATTTCCCGGGAGTGGCTTCTAATGAGTGTATAAAAACTTTGTGAAAATTAATTGGACTTTTTTGGCTCCTCTGGGATGGATAAATGGTAAGACAATTGGTCTCGAATACCAGCGACCAAGCGTTCGGCACATCTTTAGGTATAACATCTTAATTTTCTCTTCTTCTCTTTATCTCCCTTTATATATATATACACAGGGTGATTACAAATGATCTTCCCGATTTTAAGCATTTATTATGAAAAAACTAACAAAACTACAGCGAAAAGCAAGATATACAGATAAAGAATATTGAAAGGAATATTTATTTGTAATATTGAACACGTCAGAGATAGCCCTAAAGTTAACGAATTTTAGGCTCTTAACGCTGAGAAAGTGTACAGTCCATTCTTCTTTGCTGACCAAACAATTAACGGTATCATTTACCGCGATATGCTACAGCTGTGGCTGATGCCCCAGCTGCTGGAGGACAAAGCTGATGTGTGGTTTCAGCAGGATGGTACGCTACCCATTTCCACAATGAGATTACAACATTCTTGAATGAGGAATTGCCTGATCGTTGGATCGGGAGTGGGGGCCCCATTCTTTGGCCCGCTCGTTCGCCCGATCTAACCCCCTTTGACTTCTTCCTCTGGGGCTATGTAAAAAATAAAGTTTTTGTTCCACCAATGGCAACAACTTTGGAGCATTTGAAGGAAAGGATACGTGAGGCTGTTAGAAAAGTTCAGTATGATATTCTACAAAATGTATGGAAGGAAACAGAATACCGCTTTGATGGCTGCAGAGCCACAAAAGGAGCTCAGATTGAACTTCAATAGCTTGTAAATAAAACTTTTTTGAGTTCTTTTTTATTTGTATATCTTGCTTTTCGCTGTAGCTTTGTTAGTTTTTCATAATAATTGTTTAAAATCGGGAAGATCATTTGTAATCACCCGGTGTGTGTATATATATATATATATATATATATATATATATATATATATAGATATATATAGTATACGTACTTTTAGATAGTTTTGAACAACGGTTCAGAACCAACCTGGAGACCCCTCTGCAGCATCCCGCCTCATTTGCAAAATTTGGTGTGGACGGGAATGGATTTCCGATCTCCTCCTACCCTCGTAGCTAGCCACACTAGTCAATAACTTTGCGCAAGAACCTGACCAGTTGGTTCTTGAAATGACTTAAGTTGGTATGCTGAAAGTTCCTTAGTCGTTTGCAGTGTTTTGTACTTTTTATTCCTTAGCACCTTGTTGTTACCATATCTTATAAGTTGGAATTTTTCTTCGTTGAACTTTACAGGTGTTGTCTTCCGTCCACTTGAATAATGTTTCATATCAATGTTTTGTAATTTTTCTATGTCACCTTCTTTTGATATTTCCTCGTATACCTTTGTGTCATCCGCGAGAAACAATACGATGTCCGCAATCATTATTATAAACAGCATAGAAGCGAATACTGGACCTTGCGGGACGACAGAACTGACGATTTCTGATACTTCAGATTTGATTCGATTTATTACTGCTACTACCTTTTGAGTTATTTTGGTCAGAAAATTGAATATCCATCGTCGTCCCAGCTTTCCGGTAATTCCTGTAACCTCGTGTGCTATTATTCCATAATTATATTTATCGAAGGCTTTCGCGAAATCAGTATATATCATATCTATGTTTGGTCTTCGAAACAATAGGCATGATCTTCCAGCCCTGAAGCCATGTTGTTTCAGATTGGATAAATTCTTTTCTTGTATGTAGTAAGCAATTTTGCTTCTGATTACACGTTCGAAACACTTTATAAGGTGGGACGTGAGAGCTATTAAGCGATAATTCTTTGTCACAACTCTGTTACCTCCTTTGACAGGAGGCTGGCGTATCTACTGCTGGGGGTACATATACCTGCGAGATTCGATCTTTTTTCATTGAAAAGAATGGCTATACCCTTTTATCGTTCTCATTTCTTCTAAACAATTTACTTCTTCATATATATATATATATATATATATATATATATATATATATATATATGGGACGTGTTTTGGATTTCAAGTTTTTTCTTCTTTCTTTTTTTTTAAGAGAAACATCGACTCCTGAAAAACCGGATTTTCTTATTTTTAGAATGTTAAAAAATAATTAATAATTTTGTTTACAATATAAACCTTTCCAAAGTGATCGAATAATGCAGAATAGCGTCTTTTCCCACATCTTAAAATATCGTATTAATTCTTACTGTTGCATCCACTTTTTCTCCTCCAAAAATAAGTAGGTACTGTACTTTGTTATATATTACGTGTAGGTACAATGTATTATTAATTTTACTACATACATTTATTAATGGTATATTAATAAGCATTTTAATGTAGTCTATCATGGTATGGCTAGTTGTTGTTTTTTAATATTGCATACTTTTACGTCCCTGATTGCTCCTAACTGTTAATAACTAACTATTAATAATGTAGGAAAAAAGTTGAAAATACTCGATATCCGTTAGGTCAGTGGTCTGCAAACTGGGGTGTATGGCCCCCACGGAGTGCGGAATGCGCTGCAAAAGGGATGGGTGAATGGATATTCAATTTATAAAACGTTACTTGAAATGAATCACGGGGAGAAATTATATTTCTCATTTCGAAAGAACCGTCCTGATCCTCACCACTCTGCTTGTGTTCGACATCAACTTCATTAAAAAGTACGTTCAGCACTGGACCAGCCAATACATAGTTCACATTTATAAGTGTTACTTTTACAATAGACACACTTGCAGCTCTTTTATTTGGCAAATACAAATACAAATTGTTCAAATACAAATACAGATACGAGTTTCAAATTGGCTAGTTGTGACTTCTCTCAGTTAATTATTTCTTCCCGGTTTTGGAAACTTTTCAAGTCAAAAATAAATAAAAGCGAACATTAAAAACTATTTCGTTAACAATTAACAAAAAACAATTTGTTACTTTAGAAAACATCAGCAGGTCTCAACCTGTTCTCCTGGCCCAACTTACTGACTCGCTGAGGTGTTGTATTTGACATGTATTTGAGCAAATACGACAAATACAACGATCAAATACAAATAAAATACAAATACAAATAGGGACAATAACTATTTTAAGTACAAATACGTATTTGACCCCAGCCCTGATATATATATATATATATATATATATATATATATATATATATATATATATATATATATACACAGGGTGGGCCGAAAGTCTGGATCCATAGGAAAATATTTATTTTACTACATAAATTACAACAAATGGTAAATACTTAAAATGAATATCAACTTTAACTCGTAAATGCGTATCCGTGATACTGTACAGTAGTTCGTACTCCAGTATAAATACTCAAATACTTTTTTATTTCAGCCCAGAAATGGCTTCGAATCTAACAACAGAAGACCGGTTAGAACTTGTGCTCATGTACGCAAGACAGGGCGCTACACACAGAGAAGTTGCTACCGAATTCAATAGAAATCATCCTGATAAGCATCCAGTAACACATGCGACTGTTGGCAAGTTGTTTAAACGTTTCAAAGAAACAGGAAGTGTACATGATCGACGGCGTTCTGGTCGTCCAAAAACTGCAACTGATGAAAATACCTCTGCAATGGTATGTGAAACTTTAACGAATAGTCCAGTAAAGTCAACAAGAAGATTATCAAATGAAACACACATCTCGAGAACGTCAATTCGAAGAATTATTACAAATCATAAATTCCATCCCTAAGTGTCTCGATGTCAGAGGCCGCCAATTTGAGCATTTGTTATAATTTGTTGTTTATACTGGAGTACGAACCACTGTACAGTATCACGGATACGCATTTACGAGTTAAAGTTGATATTCATTTTAAGTATTTACCATTTGTTGTAATTTATGCATTAAAATAAATATTTTCCTATGGATCCAGACTTTCGGCCCACCCTGTATATTTATATAAATAAAACAGCGCCAAGTTCTTTACTCTTTCAGTGGTAAGGCGAATCTGTTTACATTGTGTTGGAGACGCTTTTCAAGACGACTCCAGTCCAAGGCTAGGTAAAAACTTTTAGAATTTGTATTCGCGATAAGAATGATATGCAACGTACGTACAGTGCCAAGTGGAATGCCAAATACTTTGGTGTGACGTAGAGTGCCAACTGGAATGCCAAATACATTTGGTGCGTTAGGAGAGGGAAGGTGGTTTAGCTATTTAGAATGAAGTCCCCAACAAAACTGTTTTATTTTTAACGTGCTAATTATTTTTTAGCATTATTATTATTGCTGTTACGTTGGCGAGCTGCATTTGTAGGAAACTTTTAACGTTAACGAGAGTTATTTTAGCATTTATATAATGTTAAAACGTTGAAATTTGTGGACGCTTTTAAATTCCGTTAATGTTCAAAACGTTAGCATAAAGTGCTGAATTGTGTATATAATATATATATATATATATATATATACAGTATATATGCGCCTCGGTGGTGTAGTGGTTAGCGTCGCTGACTCGAATCCATCGGCCCCGGGATTGAGACCCGCTGACGGCTGGCAGCGCGCAGCAAAACCCAGTTGTTCATCCTTCCACACAATAAAGAAAGTAGTTGGTAGATAAATGGGTACCCCTGGGTAGCCTAGTGGTTAAAACGCTGGGCTGGTGGGGCGTGGTTCGGATTCCACGTTAAACTGTAGGTCTAAGGTGGAGTGACATGCTTGACTTTCGTCAGAATCAACAATTCGGGCTGAAGCTAACCAAAGGTTACCAAAGGTATATATATATACCGTATATATATATATAATATATATATATATAATATATATATAATATATATATTATATATATATATATATTAAGGAAACTTTCACAGTCACGTGAACTAAATATAATATAAAAATCCACAACAAAAATGGAAACAAGAACATCTGAGTGCTCTCCTATATATTTTAACACCTCCTCAAAGAATAAAAACTTGAGTGAGGTGTTGAATTATGCACGAATGAACTCCAAGGTTCTTTTTCAATTTCCATATTGGATTTTTATAATAACACATAAATGCACTAGTGTTAATCCAATGTTTAATTCGTATCAGAAAAGGATTATATATATATATATATATATATATATATATATATATATATATATATATATAGTAATCACAGCTTAAATGGAGGTGAGATGAAAAATTGGATATTTTACGTAGAATATTATACCCCTCCATACACCCATTTCACGGTACGAGCAGCTCGTAGCCGCATTGCCAAGTAAATAGAGAGTCAGTGTACTGACATGGACTCCGTTCGTAGTTCATCAGCATTGAAAGCAACAACGCTCTGTGTTATCCGAGTTCAAATAATATCTAAATCCGTATACATTTGTTATTATTATCATATATACAGGGTGGGCGGAAAGTAGCTCCCTATTTTGGATTGGTAAAAAAATACGTATATTATCCATTTATTTCAGAAGAAATAATATGAAAAGGTAGGCATACATGGTAGGTTTTCTCTAAAATTCAATGTGGGCTCCAACTCTTTCCACCAGCTTCTGGAGCCGCCCAGGAATGGCGTCCACTGACTTTAGCAGGAGCTCCGGCGGGATGGAGGACATGACTTCCCGAATTCGGTCCTCCAGTTCTTTCAATGTCCTCGGTTTGGTGCGGTAGACTTCTTCCTTTACCCACCCACAAAGAAAGAAGTCGCACGGTGTCAAGTCGGGGCTCCTGGCTGGCCATTGATGTGGACCACGACGACCCATCCAACGCCAAGGGAAGTGGGCATCCAGCCACTCACGGACAACAAGAGCGAAGTGCGGACGGGCGCCATCTTGCATAAATATCAGATCGTCGATGTTCTCCCATATGCTGACAACCGGTCAGACCTCGTTTCGCAACATAGCAAGGTACCGCTCAGCATTCATGGTGTTGCGCAGTAGGAACGGGCCCACAACCTGATCTGAGGTCATACCACACCACACCGTTACACTGAACCGATTCTGCCGTTTTTCAGCGGTAACCATGGGATCCTCTCCTGCCCAGTAGTGGCAATTGTGGCGGTTGACAAAGCCTCCGACGTGGAACACCGCCTCGTCGCTCCAGAGGATGTTGCGGAAGAGATGGGGCCAGTCTTCATGCCAAGCCAGCATGATTTCCCCGAACTCCATGCGAATGTCGCAGTCCTCGTCCGAGAGAGATTGGCAGTAATGCGGCTTCCACGCACGCCAGTTCAGCTCCTCCTTCAGCACAGTTCGCACTGAGTAGCGGGAGAGAGCACTTTCCCGAGCTGCCTGGCGAGTTGACTTTCGTGGACTCCGTGCGAACATTTCCTGAACTGCCTGCACCGTCTCCTGGGCCCTGGATGTCGAAGGGCGACCACATCTTCGAACATCTGCCACAGACCCCGTGGTCATGAGCTTCGAGTGGCAGTTCTTGATTGTTTTCGGGTCCACTTGGGCACGTGGTTCGTGAATGGCCCGCCACCATCTTTGAACTCGAACGACAGATTGCCAAACTTCGTACCGTGCCGCCAACTGGGCACGCTCCTGCAGTGTTAAACGCTCAGCCATGTTACCCTTCAATCTGAAATGAAAAAAAAAAATGAACGTTACAATTGTACCACTTTAGAGAACACAAAGAGAACACTTTAGAGAAAAAAAGATTACCGTTACAATTGTACCACTTTAGAGAACACACCATAACAATATAACGATACAATCACAATTTATACATAATTTATATGTAATTTAAATTAGGGAGCTACTTTCCGCCCACCCTGTACAGTATATATATCTTCGATGCACACTGTGTGTAGCACATTGTAGTTTTTGTTTTGAAGAAATATGCTTACATTTAAAGGATATATATATATATATATATATATCGTAAAGAACGACGCTTGTATAGGAGATATTCCGCGCAAGACGAGAAAGAGAAAACAACAAATGAAAAAATGAAGTACCACCTGGGAATCGAACCCGGGATCTTCCGATTGCCGGTCAGACGCGATAACCACTACACCATGGACTTCACTCTTCCAAATGCCGTAATACCTCTACATACTCGCAGAAACCAATGCCCCAAGGGGGCACCTCCCGCATGCCGTAACATTATATACATTCAACTGCAAAGAACACGCAGTATAAATAACGTAAAGAACGACGCTTGTATAGGAGATATTCCGCGCAAGACGAGAAAGAGAAAACAACAAATGAAAAAATGAAGTACCACCTGGGAATCGAACCCGGGATCTTCCGATTGCCGGTCAGACGCGATAACCAACACCATGGACTTCACTCTTCCAAATGCCGTAATACCTCTACATACTCGCAGAAACCAATGCCCCAAGGGGCACCTCCCGCATGCCGTAACATTATATACATTCAACTGCAAAGAACACGCAGTATAAATAACGTAAAGAACGACGCTTGTATAGGAGATATTCCGCGCAAGACGAGAAAGAGAAAACAACAAATGAAAAAATGAAGTACCACCTGGGAATCGAACCCGGGATCTTCCGATTGCCGGTCAGACGCGATAACCACTACACCATGGACTTCACTCTTCCAAATGCCGTAATACCTCTACATACTCGCAGAAACCAATGCCCAAGGGGGCACCTCCCGCATGCCGTAACATTATATACATTCAACTGCAAAGAACACGCAGTATAAATAACGTAAAGAACGACGCTTGTATAGGAGATATTCCGCGCAAGACGAGAAAGAGAAAACAACAAATGAAAAAATGAAGTACCACCTGGGAATCGAACCCGGGATCTTCCGATTGCCGGTCAGACGCGATAACCACTACACCATGGACTTCACTCTTCCAAATGCCGTAATACCTCTACTTCATTTTTTCATTTGTTGTTTTCTCTTTCTCGTCTTGCGCGGAATATCTCCTATACAAGCGTCGTTCTTTACGTTATTTATACTGCGTGTTCTTTGCAGTTGAATGTATATATATATATATATATATATATATATATATATATACGAGGGTAATTCAATAAGTATTCGCACTTTTTATTTTCACAATTTTATTTTCACATCTGATTGATTATAAACACATCACTTCACAACATAGTCTCCCTGTTTCTCAATACACTTAGTCCAGCGATCTACAAGCTTCCTAATGCCATCACCAAAGAATGTTTTTGGCTGTGTGCGTAGCCAGTCATGCACCGCCTCCTTCAGGTCATCATCACCATGGAATCGCTGACCTCTCAAAGCGTCTTTCAGTGGTCTAAACAGGTAAAATTCCGAAGAAGGCGCCAGGTCTGGACTGTAGGCTGGATGGTCGAGAACTTCAAATTTAAGTTCTTGAAGGCATTTTCTAGTCTGTGCAGCGGTATGAGGGCGCGCATTGTCGTGTAACAGAATAACACCTTCCGACAATCTCCCTCTCCGTTTTGTGCGAAATGCTTGCTTTAACTCATTCCGAAGCATGTCAGAATACGATGCAGTCGATGCACTTGTTACTGTAGTTCCACGCTCTAGATAATGTTCAAGGATAAGGCATCGTGTATCCCAAAACAGTGTTACCATAACTTTACCTGCTGACGGCTGCGCTTTGAACTTCCTTGCAACGGGAGATTGTCGGAAGTTCTGTTACATGATAATGCGCGTCCTCATACTGCTGCACAGACTAGAAAATGCCTTAAAAAACTTAAATCTGAAGTTCTCGACCATCCAGACCTGGCACCTTCGGATTTTTACCTGTTTGGACCACTAAAAGACGCTTTGAGAGGTCAGCGATTCCAAGGCGATGATGACCTGAAGGAGGAAGTGCATGACTGGCTACGCACACAGCCATAAACATTCTTTTGTGATGGCATTAGGAAGCTTGTAGATGGCTGGACTAAATGTATTGAGAAACAGCGAGACTATGTTGAGAAGTGATGTGTTTATAATCTATCAAATGTGAAACTAAAAAGTGCGGATATTTATTGAATTACCATCGTATATATATATATATATATATATATATATATATATATATATATATATAAGGGGTTCCAAAAAACCTTAGCCCCCACCCACATTTGCAGCTTACATGTTTACTTATATCGAAATAGTTTTTAGTGATTATAAAAATATATAAAATTCTTTATTTATTGCAGGTATTAAAATTACTCTAGCTGATAAAGTGATAATATAATGGCTTCTCAATTAATTGGTGATTCGGAGAGGCAACGTGTGATAGATCGCATACGAACAATAACATTTCGGGAAGCTCGTGATGCTGGAGCCACCTTTATAACACGTTCATGGGTTGCCAAAAGTTGCGAAGAAGTGAGGACTTCGTCAAAAGAAATTGGAATAAAACTTTGGATGAATGTGAAATGGATACAACCAAATCTGGGCGCCCAAATTTGCCACTCTCTCAGGAAACAAAGGACATCATTGAAAGCGGTACGCGTAAGCGGAAAAACAGCTGTGCTAAACTTTCTAGAGAGATCGAAGTGTTAAGAGGAAAGATCGTTAGTGGTGAGATCATTCGACTGTACCGTCATAGGCAAGGTTTAAAGCCTTGGCATGAACTTCCAACGCCAAGAAAAACTCAACTTAACATCGATGACAGAATGTGGTTTGCCCATTATCTTGAAGATTGGGATGTGGATGATTTCATGCATTTAGCTGTCTCCGATCAATTTTTTGTTTACGTAACACGTCGGCCTAACTACCAAAATGATCGAGTGTGGGCCACAACACCAGATGAAATCGATGACAATGAACATTATCGCGAATTATTAAAAAGTCCAGACTGTGTTGGTGTGTTTGTTTTGTTCACTGCAAAGAAGCTCATGTGGGTGCTGAAGCCAAATGGTCAGAGTTGGGATGGCCAGTATTTTCGTGATATTATTCTATCCCAGCATGTCATTCCTTTTCTAAGAAACCCAAACCATGTTATGGATGTCAATCAGGTCACACTTCTGCACGATAAGGCCCCCTGCTTTAAGGCATTAGCTACTCAACAGTTATTGCGGAACCATGAGATCGATTTCTTTGGAAATGAAGAATGGCCAGGAAATTCTCCTGACCTGAACGTCTGTGAACACATTGGATCAGTTATAAAGGACAAGGTTGAATGTCTCTTGTTTCAAGAACCTGCAGCAAATCGATTTTCGAAGGATACAATGACGCAACACATTGAAACTGTTTTAGCAAATTTACGTAACGATCAAGATCTATTCACGTCACTTTTGGCAAGCTACCCGAAGCGAATTCAGGCTGTCTTGGAAGCCAATGGCGGGAACACCAAGTTTTAATTGTTTCTCATTAAATGCAGGATTAAATTCTCTTTTGTAAGGTATGTTTAGTTTTACTGTACCTCTAATGGTTTAGGCCATGGGCGGGGGGGGCGGGCTAAGGTTTATTGGAGCCCTGTATATATATATACTAGCTGAGGTACCCGGCGTTGCCCGGGATAAATTTCACATTGCTTTTGCATGTCGTTCACGGTCAGCTTCAAGGCGTGATTGTCTTTTTTGGGGTGTTTCTCTTGCTCTGGTAGCTGCTCCACTTTCTCGGACAGCTTCAAGACGTGATTGTCTTTTTTGGAGGTTTTCTCTTGCTCTGGTAGCTGCTACATTTTCTCGGACAGCTTCAAGACGTGATTGTCTTTCTTGGAGGTTTTCTCTTGCTGTGGTAGCTGCTACACTTTCTCGGACAGCTTCAATACGTGATTGTCTTTCTTGGAGGTTTTCTCTTGCTCTGGTAGCTGCTACACTTTCTCGGACAGCTTCAAGACGTGATTGTCTTTCTTGGAGGTTTTCTCTTGCTCTGGCTGTTGCATGTCGTTCACGGTCAACTTCAAGGCGTGATTGTCTTTCTTGTGAGCTTTCCTGCTTCCGAGCTTCTTTATTTTTTCTGCCCAAACTTGCCCGTTTCTTTGGTGGCATGGTAAAGTTGTTGGGATTTTCAAAAACTGCAAAAAAACATTGCCACATTAACTTCCTGTAACTATTCGCACAAACAGACAAACAGACAGACTGACCGACTCTGTGTTGACATTCTTCATCCCATAAGAGGTTCCCGTGCCAAATTTGGTAGCTCTAGGTCAAACGGTTTGCGCATGCATAAAGGACAAACAAACAGACAGGCGAAAAAAAAAAAAAAAAAATATATATATATAGAAGGGGTGACGGAGAGGAGGGGCAACAAGCTTGACCTTCGTGAAATGAGGAATCATCGCACGGAACATTTGAAAGGTTGAAAGGTATATAACTCGCAAGAAAAAGTGAAACAGCCACTTCGAACACTTTCGAGTTTATTTCAACTCCTCTTCAGGGAGTCATCAAGAGGTAAGAAGTACACGCGTCTAATGTGAATACCAGATATATATATATTATATATATATATATATATATAATAATTATGCTCTTTCATTATCTTTTTACGCTTATTCTCACTAGAAATAAATGAATGGATTGTATAAACATACAGGGGTTAGACAAAATAATATGAACACCTTGATAAATGGCGGTTTTCATTCTTAATATGGAGTTGGTCCTCCTTTAGCGGCAATAACAGCTGCAATGCGTCGGGGAATTGATTCATACAGCTTTTGGACAGTGGCTAGAGAATCCTGAGCCATTCTTCGAGCAAACCCTGCTCCAGTTCCTCCAAAGACGCCGGCGGTGGGAATCGGCTTCTGACCTGCTGCTCCAACTGACACCACAGATGCTCGATAATGTTAAGATCCGGGGATTGTGGAGGCCAATCCAAGCGTTCTACTTCACTAACATGCTCTTCAAACAAGTTTTTAACGACCCCAGCAGTGTGGATTGGTGCATTATCATCCTGGAAGACGGCACCGCCATTGGGAAACAGCGTTTGGACCATGGGATGGACCTGGTCAGCCAATATTGACAGATAGACCTGGGCGTTAACCCTACCATGCAGTACTACAGCTGGGCCAAGAGTATTCCACGATGTTGCTGCCCAAACCATCACAGATCCGCCTCCATGCTTAACGGTTGGGGTCAGGCAGTCGGGGTCATAAGCATCTTTAGGCTGTCTCCAGACGTAAACTCGACCGGAACATGGAAATAGCGTAAAGGAGGATTCGTCGGAGTAGACTACATTCTTCCACCGGTCCATTGACCAATTCTTATGGTC
Source organism: Bathynomus jamesi (assembly GCA_023014485.1). NCBI lineage: Eukaryota > Metazoa > Arthropoda > Malacostraca > Isopoda > Cirolanidae > Bathynomus > Bathynomus jamesi. The sequence goes on from JAJOZX010006541.1 coordinate 137,671, forward strand.
ATTACACCATTTTCTGCGCCGCTCAATGTTGATGGATGTGCGAAAGGAAGGGTTTGGCAATTGCAGCCCTCCCATGGTATCCAGCTCCATGGAGCTCGCGACGTACAGTTCTGGTCGATACCGGGCTTGCAAGATGCTGGTTAAGCTCTGCAGTCACTTTTGGAGCTGTGGTCTTATGGTTCTTTGTCACAATGCGCTTTAGCACCCGGCGGTCTCGATCACACAGCTTCTTCTTGCGTCCACTATTGCATTTGTCGGTGCTTGTCTTTCCATGGTTTTGGTATGCAGACATGACCATAGAGACAGTTCCTCTGGATACATTGAACATCTGAGCAGTTTTCGTCACCGATGCACCAGCCATCCGCGCTCCGACAATTTGCCCTCTTTGGAAGTCTGACAGGTCTTTCATAACTGCTAATTCATAATTCACTCAGATCTGTAAAAACAACGTGAGGGTTATAACATGACGTATACACTCTCTGTTACGCATTTAAATAGGTCTGCCAGTCATTTGACCGTTTACTTTGTGTCTGAGCAGTCCGTAAAGATAACCGGTGAAATCGGCGGGTGTTCATATTATTTTGTCTAACCCCTGTATAAACCGTGTGCCAGTCTTCTTTGTTGGCACTTTTACTGCCCCTAAATTGCTACTTACACAACCATAAAACTGTAAAATAATTTAATCTGAAAGAACCCTCCCCCACCCCAAAAAAAAAAAAAATTTAAAAAAAAACAAGAAAAACCAGTCTTTAACACTACGCTCGGGAGATTTTTTTGACCTCTGATTATAACCCTGTTAATTCACGCCGAGACCTACGAATGTAAGTATTATGGTCACTCATGGTTTTTGTATTAGTATCATTAGTGCGACATGGGAATATGGGTAAAAAATTATGGTCAGTTGGGTCTACTGTACCTACTGACCATTTTTCTCGGTTTACTTCCACTCAACGTCATTGACATTCTCATCCATGGCTTACCCACTTTGGTCCTGTATAACTTAGGTTAAATTAAGTTACGATCGGTTAGATTTGGTTAAATTAAGTTAGGCAAGCTAATATTAACCATTCGTATTGTAGCGCCTTTGCCTCGAATGCGAATGGGGGATTAAATTGAGTGGGTAGTAATTTTCTTGTGTTAGAGCATTAAAGGAGGGTATCAATGGAGGAAAAAAATATTTTTCTTTTAAATACCCCACAAAAATAGTTTATTATGGATTTTGCAATCAGTCCGAATTCCTTAAAATAGCAATAATGCTTTGACGATGCTTTATATATATATTATATAAATAAAAAAAAAAATATTTGGTTATCTTCCGCCCGAATTGTTCATTCTGACGAAGGTCAAGCTTTTCACTCCACCTTAGACCTACAGTTTAACGTGGAATCCGAACCACGCCCCACCAGCAGCCCAGCGTCTAGGCCACCCAGGGTACCCATTTATCTACCAACCACTTTCTTTATTGTGTGGAAGGATGAACTGCAGGCTGCAGTCACCGGGTCTCGAACCTGGGGCCGATGGATTCGTAGTCAGCGACGCTAACCACTACACCACCGAGGCGCTGTGGTATATATATATATATATATATATATATATATATTAGTGATGGATCGAATAACCGCAACCGCACTACAACCGCACAAAAATTCACAACCGCAACCGTAACCGCAACCGCCGTTCCATAAGTGCGGTTGCGGTTGTAAAAGCTTAGTTAATTTTAATTTTAGGTTAATTAGAAATATTTCTTTTTTTAAAAAGAAAATGATGGGTCTCCTTATGCGTGGAGCGGGAACGTTGTTCGATGAGAGGCGTTGCCGCTTGAAAGGTGAAAATGCAGCAAAAATATTATTCTTGAAATTCACACTGCCTGTCATTAAGTTTGACATCAGTTTTTCAAATGAATAATAATCCATAACTTTCCAATGGGTGGAGGCTGGGGAAAGTGGTAGGTGGGATGAACAGTGCGATGGGTCCTCGTCCCTCATCCTGGTAACACACTTAGTGCAAAATATGGTTTTAATTAATTTGACCTATTCTTTCATAATAGCTATATAAGTTTAGAATATACTTCATTTAAATAGTATTTATTTAGTAAATACCTTATGTTGAACACAAGTTTTGCAACACACAAATAGCGGTAGCGGTGTATTGCAAAACTTGTGTTCAACATAAGGTACAGGGTGGGGCACGGGAATCAAGTGTTTTTTAATAGCTAGTAATCGGCCATTAGGAATGGGAGGGGCGTGCGGTAGGTAGCATTCCATTCCTGGGTTCATAGCATTTAACTTTAACTAACACTCACCTTTATCTTTCAGGTGCCATCATGGAGCAGTGGACGTTAGAACACCGCATGTTCGCGTATGATCATTTTGTTAGGAGTGTCGAGTCAGTGACAGCAGTTCAGCGTGCGTTTCGCCGCAGATTCAACATTCATCGAAATGACTCTGTTCCCGCTCGTGACACAATCTTACGTTGGGTTAACAATCTTCGAACAGGAGGCTCAATAATGAAAACAAAACCGAAGGGGCCGCAACGCACTGTGCGTACTCCAGAGAACGTTGAAAGGGTCAGACAAGCGATGTTGCAAAGCCCAGGCCGCTCTGCTCGGAGACATTCAGCTGCACTCGGAATCAGCAATCGTACTGTTAGACGGATTTTGCATGAAGAATTACATTTTCACCCATACAAGTTAGCGATGGTGCAGGAATTGAATGTAAACGATTGCCCCCCAACGACTGAATTTTGCACAGGAAATGCTTGCACTTTATGAGCAGAATGAAAACATGATGGTGGTAATGAGTGATGAAGCCCATTTCCACCTTAATGGGGCCGTCAACAATCAAAACTGTCGGTATTGGGCTGCTGAAAATCCGCGACAACTCCATGAAAAACCGCTGCATAGCCCTAAGGTTACAGTTTGGTGCGCGGTGGGAAAGTTTGGCGTCATCGGTCCCTATTTCTTCGAACAAAATGGGGTTACCGTTACCATAACATCTGGGCGTTACATTGAGATGGTGAACACCTTTTTCATCCCTGAGTTACGAAGAAGGCGTATTGCTCGTCGACATTTGTGGTTTCAGCAAGATGGGGCCACGCCACACACCGCCAGAGCGTCAATGGCTGTTCTTCGCCCCCTGTTTCCCAACCATCTCATTTCGAGATTTGGTGACATTGCATGGCCCCCTCGGTCCCCTGACTTGTCCACATGTGACTTCTTTCTATGGGGGTACCTCAAGTCACGTGTCTACGAGGACAAGCCCCGTACATTAGATGCATTGAAGGAAGCGATCCGTCAACAAATCATCCAAATCAACAGAGACCTGCTGGGAAGAGTGGAGGCCAATTTTCGTAAACGCCTTCAACAATGCGTCGACGGCCAAGGACATCATATGCCAGATATAATTTTCGGTACATGATTATTATGACATGAAATGCTATGTTCTTACGAATGTTGTTCTACCAATATATTTTCTTTACAAAAATAAATATCATTTTCCTGATTATTCCAAAAACACTTGGTTCCCGTGCCCCACCCAATATTTACTAAATAAATACTATTTAGTATATATTATGTACCAAGTGTGGCTAAATCGCACTATAGTGGCTAAATCCTGTTAATAATTACGCATTTTTCCTAGTATATGATAACCGCAACCGCAACCGCGGTTGGCAAAAATTCGACAACCGCAAACACAACCGCAACCGCGGTTGTGAAAAACCGACCACTCGATCCATCACTAAATTATATATATATAACCACTACACCACCGAGGCGCTGTGATATATATATATATATATATATATATAATATTATATATATATATATATATATATATATATATACAAACGCTAAGAAGTATCTAATTAGTGAGTACATTCGTGGCATCGGAAAAACATAAAGAGTGTTTATTGGCCTGATAAGAGAATAATGAAAAAAACATCACAAAAGAAATTGAAAGTTTGACAGGACAACAAAACAGCATTACGAGAGATAAAATACTTTGAGTCAATTGATTTACGTTGAAAGAATGCAATGTGCATGTAGTCAAAGATAACAGTATACTATATATATATATATATACGCACACACACACACACACACTGTTTTAACCGGTTTTTAACCACTGCGCATAATGAAACAGACCTAAGAATTATGTATGGAGTCATTATATTTTTATATAGAGAAAAAAACCTAAGTTAATGATTATAACGCAGCATATGTAAATTACAAATATACCACTGATGATGCAAGTTTAATTTTCGAAACGTTTTGGATATTAAATCTTCGGGTCAATCCCAGAATAGGCACCTGATGTACCTCAATCCCAGATGAAGCACCTGCGTTCAACCTCAATCCCAGAATAGGCACCTTGCAAGGAATTAAATAAAAAAAACCTGATGATCACAAAATTTATTGTTTATACAAAGTTTATTACAAATGTAATAAAGGCAAAGTTATAAAATCTTTAAAGTGGTTTAATGAATAAAGAAAAATTTTAGATATTATAAATTCCTGCAATATGAGCCCGAATGTTTCTGAATCCATCTGAAGCAAATCTATCTTGCCACATAAATTGGTATAGATATAGGTTAGGTTAGGTTAGGTTAGAGTTGATTTTTTCAAATATTGATAAAAACAATGAAATTATATCTCTAAAAACTGTTTATATTTTTTCTCCTCAATCCCAGATTAAGCACCTGTGTTTTGCCTCAATCCCAGATTAAGCACCTAAAAATGGTTTCAGGTGCCTATTCTGGGATTGATCCAAATCTTCATATGTTGACGTGCGTGTTGATCATCCTTCCTTTTTTAGCCTGAAATGTTGGTTCCCAAGGACCACTCCGTTCTCTACGATTATATACATATATATATTAGAAATTTCCAAATATAATATTTTTCGTTCCATTTTGTACGTGTGTTAATGGTTGTATTAAATAAACATGGTTGAACATCACACCTAAAACCAACAGAACATTAGCATAACTTATCTTAAGTAACTCGTAATGTATTACTCAAGTGTGTAGTACTTCCCCGCTTAATATTCATACAAGGGAAGTTGGTTAAAACTGAACCCAACTTGGATTGAAAAAGGCTTACTTAGGTATTAATTTTTAACGAGTTTTGAAGCCAGTTTTTGTATTCAACCTGTGTTGTTTTCAAAAAAGTTTGATTAAATTTGTACAACTTTCATATAATTATGAATTCTTTATTTTAAAAATGTTGTTATATATCTATCTATCTATCTATCTATCTATCTATCTATATATATATATATATATATATATATAATATATATATATAATATATATATATATATATATATATATATATTATATATATATATATATATATATTAATATATATATATATACAGGGCGTCCCAAAAAAATGCATACACACTTTAAATAATTATAAAGGCAGTGTTTATTAAAATACATTTCATTTTCAAAATGTAATAGAATCTACAGACATTATTTAATTGTTTTGTCAACGCCTGTTTTCAAACTGACGTCCGTTCTGGTCCAGGCACTGCTGATAACGCGAAGCAATGGAATCGCAAACATCACGAAACATTTCGTTTGGTATTTGTGTGCATTCTCGTTCAATGGCTGCTCTCAATTCAGCGACTGTTGCAGGTTTTATAGCGTAGACTTTGTCTTTTAAGTATCCCCATAAAAAAAGTCTAGTGGTGTGAGGTCTGGTGAACGCGGAGGGTATTCTACGAAACCCCTTCGTCCAATCCACATCCACATCGTGCCAAGTACCACTCGCAATACTCCACTCTTCGGTCCGGATCATCATCTTCATTAATAGCATGGACTAATCTTGGAATGTAACTTTTCCATTGACTGAGTGTACAGTCATCCGTTTTCCATGAAGATTTACAGAGAAAATTCTATAATTCAGAATTACCAACAGTCTCTAATCGATAAACAGCCAACTACTGACAAAAATTCTAAGTTCTTCAAACCTAAGGTGGACGCACACAAAGTATTATAAAATAGTTTTGTGAATAAATGTACGAAAACTTTTGCATCTTAACATTTTTTATTTTCCACAAATTCTTTGATGTTTTACATTATATGTTGGTTAAACTAACTTTTTTATTTGTTAAATTTTTACGAACGAATGGTAAACTTTTCATAACTATCCTATGCATGATACAAAAGATAACAAAAGATAAGGACGAATATAACTGAAATATTTCTCTGTACGAATACTTATGAATGCCACTGTATATACGAACCTGTCTCTCTTTCGCACCACTCCACCAATAATAATAATAATAATAATAATGATAATGATGTATGGAAGGAGATGCGTAGGTATATATATATATATATAAAAACATGAACGGCGTTATATGAAAAGTACATATATACCATTCACTGTATAGGATATATATATATATATATATATATATATATATATATATATATATATATATATATATATATATATTATAAGGTAAAACTGCCTCTTCCATTACACAATGAAGACCTTTATAGATATTGGTGAGATGGGTGCCATACAAGCATCTCTTCCACAGGTTATGAGCAAAAACATCTCTCGTCAGAGGTTCAATAATAACAAGGGCGTGCCCAGGATTTTAGAAAGGGGTGTTTACAAACCAAAGCCAAATAATCTAGTTTATTATTTTCCCGTAATATTATGTTATTAATAATATTAATAATATTAATAATAATATTAGTAATATTTATATTAATATTAATATTAATATCAATAATAATAGTAATACTATTAATATTAATAATAATATTAATAATTAATAATAATCTTAATAATAATATTAATAATAATAATAATAATAATAATAATTAAATTATGATCTTAGGGGGTGTTTCCGGGTAACCATGAACCCCCCCCCCCTGGGCACGCCATTAAATAATATAATCAATCAAGAGGGCCAAAAAGTGGCGTAGCGCTCAGGCCAATAATGCGGCCCATTGCTCTAACTCCTGCATTATTATTATTACCAGCATCATCGGGAGTCGAGCCCGCGACTAGAGTTTCCTCACTTCGCTTATGGGGAAACGGTGTTACCCACTGTGCTACGAACCCTGACACACTCTCACACACTGTGTAAAATATCCAACATTAACTCAATTATAACTTACAATTTCAACTTAACAAAGAAAGAAAATGCATATATATATATATATATATATATATATATATATATATATATAATATATATATATATATATATATGTGTGTGTGTGTGTGTGCGCGCGCGCTCGCCCTTATGTTTGCAAGAGATATATATATATATATATATATATATATATATATATATATATATATATATATATATATATATAAACTTCAAAAGGAAATTTGATATTAAAAAAAAAAAAATTAAATCCTTTGTATTTGACTATTCTACTTTTACGACTGATTAAAATTTGGGAATAAATTCTGCAAATTATCTTTCTGATTTTGGTTAATTAAAGGTAAAATTAAAATTACTTAGGCTCTAATTATGAAATTTAGATGAATATTAAAATATGGAATTAATGAAAGAATAAAATTATTTGAATTTCATTTCGTTTTGTCTTTCGAAGGTAATTACATACGTTCCAAATTATATATATATATATATATATATATATATATATATATATATATATATAATATATATATATATATATATATATATATTCGAAGCTAACAAAGGTAAGTATATATATATATATATAGATAGATAGATAGATAGATAGATAGATAGATAGATAGATAGATAGATAGATATCTTATATATATAGAGCCTGCATACCTATTGTTGAGGTGAGGTATTTCATTACAGTATATGTGTTTCAAATAAATTCCTGTAATAATTTCTTTGTGTTTCAAATGGAATACTTCACAATTGGCACCAATCCCATTCCCGCTCGCTGTCCGAAAGTGGGAATGTTCGCAGTGAGAATTCCAGATTTAGGGAAAATTTTCTTAATTTGGGAAAAGTATAATAAAAATAGGTGTGATGCGGTTCCATGCCCAACGGCAATTTTGAATGAAATAGATTCCCACTTTCGGAATGAGTGGGAAGACATTTTCCAAATGGTACAGACGAAATTACCCACCACGCATTTTCCTGCAACAACCAAATCGTACTTTTAAATTTGTGAAGTGATTTAGTCTCTATATTTACGGTAACAACATTATCTGTCCACCGTAAAATGTAATGATGGGGTTGTTTAATCTTCTTCGCAACATCTAAGGTCATATGATGGAGGGGATCTATAGCTTTACGTGGGATCCAAACCACTGGTCGCTACATAATCTGGACGCGGAGAACAGTCTCCCATCGAACTAGTTTCCAGACACAATGTTACTTAACTTCACTGATCGACTAGAAGTGGTGTTACGACATTGACCATGACGTAGCTCTATGCACTATGAAAGTCCTTTTGCAATCTAGTAAACTAGGGAAAATGGCAAAGCTGATCAGTGGAATTCGAGAACGTGTGTCAATTTTACATAATGGAAAGGGGACAGCAACGCAATTCTAAATATATTCATTCAATAAATCTGTTATTATTTTTGGATCACCTGAAGATCAGGGCCCCCAGCCTTCTTTAGTTAGCTTTATAAAGCTAACTAACGAAAATATCACGACCTAACCTAACCAATCGTCAAAGGCGGACAGTTGACCTAACGATTAGTTAGGTTAGGTCGTGATATTTTCGTTAGTTAGCCTAACTAAAGAAGGCTGGGGGCCCTGATCTTCAGGTGATCCTTATTTTTTTATTTTCATTAGCCAATTAAAAATTATAAAAACGAAGGTGTCTATTTACTTTTGTCAACCCTCTGTAGTCTTGAAACTTTAATGTCTACCCCATCTATGAATTTTAAAATGATGATAGTGATAGTACTCAAGTACTAACCTACTACTGGTACTATTTATACATAAAGTTATAATACTCTTGATGGTTAAACTACGTAACAACGACCAAGTTGGACGATTAGTATTATGGTTAGTTAGTTTATTGCATTAACAAGTTAATAGTTTAGTAGTTAAACTAGTTTATAGTTAAAATAGTTTAATAGTTAATAGTCTCTCTTTAGAGTGAAGAGAGAGTGAAAGAATCTGTTTCGTGTTGAACAAGACAATGGATAAAAAAAATTGATTAAAAAAATTGAAGACAATCTACTACGGACAAGGCAAGGTTGAAGATGCTGGAAAACATCAAAAAAATTTCCGAAAATATATTTGAAGCAGACAGCAAAACGGAGTCTGACGGTCTGACCTTGAGAGTAAGCATTCAACCTTAATGACAGAAGAGGGCTTACAAAATAAAATCAAAGTCACCGATGTAGAAGCAGAAGATGTTATAGATAGACCAAGGTCTGAGGAAGGTGGTTACCAGTTCACTGCGTAGAAAACAAAGTCACTTAATTAAAGAAATGATAGTTAGCGAAGATCCATCAACTTGGGAACAATTTCTTAATGCTTCTGGAAATATCGTAGCTCATATGGAATCCCTTCCAAATCGTGAAAGTTTTTCGAGAGATTGTAAAAGGAAAGGCAAACATTCTCGGTCAATATATTTGGGAAGTATCAGCTTAATGGTGAAGCGTTTCAATAAGACTGCTGATGGAGCGTGAAAAAGGTTAAGGACTTTTCTGATTTTCGTGTTACCTACAATATTCCATAGTGATATCTACGGTAAATCAACAATGTCAAACTTTAGCCATCCCCAAAGTAGAACGGCTGAAGCTTCGCTGCTATTGTTCTCTTAAACAAAATTTACAAGCAGAAACTTTGGAACCTTTATCTTCAGGTCTGCGTGTGTCTCAGATATTTCTATTCATTCCTGTATTCGTGCTTGAGGGTAAAGTTCATCAACAAACTAATTTCAGTCAAAAACTCATTTGCGTTCGACTATGTCATATCAAAGATTAGATAATCTTAGATACTATCTGTAGAACATAAACTATCAGGGAAACTCCATTTTGACAGTCTGGTAAATGAATCTGTAAACCAGAATGGCTAAAAAGAAATGCTTTTCAAATGAGTAATTCGTGAAGCATATTTTGAGTCTGTATTATTGGTAGAAATCGTAACCATAACGAACGAATTTTCGCCGACTAGACTGTAATGTATTTTTCCGGCATTATATTTATATATCAGGATTAATGTACCTTTTTATCAATTATTCATCTGTTGATTGATTGATTGATAGTTCATCTACATAATATATATATATACACACTGAAGTTATTTCACGAAAAATATAAGTATATTACATATTACACCAAGTAACATGCAGAGTTGTCGAGCTGCGAGTATAATTTTATGCAAAATGCAATTTGGTAAAAACCTTTGGCAAAGCAATTCCTTTTGTTGAGATACCTATGGAGAAACGAGGAAATGTTTACCCCGGGTCCCCCAAAAGTTCTCGACAGCCTTGCATGTATGTATGTATGTACGTATGCATGTATGAACATGTGTATATATATAGCCTTTATGCATTTACTTGCGCAAACTGATATGTATAGAGGTACATACATATTTCTATTCATTTACATTCCCGTTGATCAGCGAAGTTAAGCGACATTGGGTCGGACAGTAGTTGAATGGGAGACCGTCCGCTGCGTCCAGACTATGTAGTGACCAGTGGTTCGGATCCCACGTAAAGCTGTAGGTCCCCTCCTTCATATGACTTTAGATGTTGCGAAGGAGGTTAACCAAACCAATCGTTACATTCACTTACATGAAGAAGACGTGTACATTACCCATTATACTCTCTCTCTCTCTCTCTCTCTCTCTCTCTCTCTCTATATATATATATATATATATATATATATATATATATATATAAGCCTACATACAGGGTGTCCCATAAGTCCGGTCTCATAGGAAAATGTATTTTAAATTAAATTCACAAAAGTAATAAATTAGAACCAAAACAAATGTTCAAATTGATCTCTTGTTTTGGGACCTATTTTTTCTGTTGCAGGTAGAATAACACACAATAGCTAATACGGAAGTAAGTTACACTCCTGAAGAAAAGGCCTCCGCCGTTGGGACACCCTATATATATATAATATATATATTGAGAGAGAGAGAGAACATACATACACTTTCGTACCTCCCAAACAGAGCCATAGAAAAACCTTGCTCATCGCATGAGGAAGATCTAATTACATAAACTGCATCATTACATACGACTATATCAATGTCAAGCGCAATAAGACAAATTTTTCTCTAAATTAGATAGAATTTTGAACCTTAATTTCAGGGTTAAGGAAATGGGAATATTTTTATGTCATTTTGGATTAAGCAAAGAACGGAAAATAATTCCCAAAATTTCGAAAACAAATTTCAAAGCGAAGAAATTTCCTTCGTAGACGCGCGCGCGCACACACACACACACACACAACACACACACACATTATAATATATATATACACACAGTATAATGGGTAGTGTACACATCGTGTGCATGTAAATAAATACAAATATATATACTTCTTGTGCGTAGATGGGGGGGGGGGAGGGAATTAGTAAGTTAACTGTACTGTAAATAACTACATTATTATTTATTATTAATTCCACAAATCATCAAAGCTTAAGAAGTGGCTTGAGTCAGTCATCGGACTGGACGGGGTGTCCAGACACAAATTAAAAGCTGCAACTTGTGGTACACCCTGTTCATCTGTATCTAGTATATTCTTTCCACGAACTGTAAAAAGATCGATGATACTAAATTGTGGACAGGTCAAATCGTATGCAGAAAACGTCAATCTTTCTTGCATATCGCGTCCAGTTTACTGATTTCATTCTGGCTAACGCCAGACGATTTCATATTCAATCTTAGAGAACACCGGTGTGTGTATATATTATATATATAATATATATATATAATATATATATATATATATATATATATATATATAAGAAAGGGTCACAACCTAACTTAGCCTGTTATTAGGTTAGGTTAAGCCTCTTTGATCGAGATCAAAGGCGGGCTGTTTTGTTGTATATAAACATTGATTTCATTTGTATACGTTGAAAACATTATTTTAACAATGTATCAATGCCAGACAATTTTACATTCAATGTTAGGAAAGAGACCCATTTTCACAAGAAGATTGTAACCTAACTTAGCTTAGATTAGGTTAAGTTATAAACGGTTAACCTTTGCTCGATATTAAGAACTGTCTTTTTTTTTATTTTGAACAATGAAAAACACTTTTACAAAGAAGTTCAAAGAAAAATGAAAAAAAAATTATCACAGATTATCTTTCACTTTTTCACGGACTCATAATTTTTAATTTTTACCAAAATATAAATTTTTACCAAAACTATTTTTTTATATTTGTTTTAGAAAATTTAATGCTTTAATTATGGTATTATTTTTCAATAATTTGCTTAAAAGCAGTACATTTTAGCAATTATCATAATTAAATGAAAGTTCTTTTGAATATCTTCTTAAAAAACGTTGGGAGAACAAAAAAAAAGAAAAATTCGGGGTACGGGGAATGGGGGGGGTAGGGGAAGGGGGTAGGGGTGGGAGGTGAGGGTTTAGGATTCGTGGAAAGTCAAACATGATGCTTTCAAAATTTGTTATTTTTATTCGTTACTTTTATTTTTGTCCCATTTGATCTTAAGATTTAAGGCAATTCATGATAAAAATAATTCCCCCCCCCCCCTCTCTCTCTCTCTCTCTCTCTCTCCCTCCTCTTTTGCTTTAATGTTGTGTATATACACTCGGCTAAACTTTTTCTGTCGGATGGATGTCATACGACGAAGAAGATACAAAAAATAAGAATATGAAATTATTAAGTTAAATCACGATTCCGTGAAAATTCTTTCTAGCAAAATGGTTGAGATGAGCCCTCAGATCGGCTCAATATGGCCTTAAATGAACAGCTTGTGAAACTTTATTAATTAATATTAATCCCAATAAATTATGCAGTGTTGTATTAAAGTCATCGTTTGCACACACACACACACACACACACACACACACACACACACACACACACATTCTGTAGAAATTCTTCGAATGACAGCAGTCATGCGTTCAAATTCGATCAAATTTCGGGGCTTTGCTGAATAAACCTTAAATTTCACATAGTCTGACAAAAAAAAAATCCATCGAGGTCAGATCAGGTCATGTGATCGTGGAGTCCAAGGAGGTGGTCCGCGTTTCCCAATCCATTGATCAGGATCAGTACTTATTTAATAAATGTCGGAACTGAAGTGGTTTTGAAAGATAATTTGATCGACGCCAAAAGATTCAAACTGAGCCAAAGCAAATTGGTGGAGCATTTCATGACCAATTTTCCCATTGGCGTTCGTTGTTTTTCCGTCAGCATCTCCGAAAAGGCCCATTGATTCAATTGGCCTCGCGAGAGAGTACACAAAACATTAAGTTCTGATATATCTCGCTCATGTTCACGATATGCTATTGGGGTTTCAAGTCCCCAGATGCGACACTTATGTCTGATAACATCTCCAGATGCGACAATTATGTCTGGTAACGTCCTCAGACACATAAAATGTCGCCTCATCGTTAAATCAGATTCTGTCCAAACGAGACTCATCGCGCCACTCAAAATGATAAAGTAAAGTCTCACACATTTCAACACTTTGGCCTCGATCCACATCACGTAATGCATGCACCATCTGGATTTTGTAAGGTTTAATTTTAATGTCTTTGTTGAGCATTCGTTGGATGTTAAAGTAACTTATATGTACAATTCCAAAGCTTCACGTCTGATGGATTTGGTCTGACCTGTAGAAAAGCTTCATCGACCACTTGTTCTTAGACGTCCACTGCAAAGTTTGCCCACGATCCAAGTCAGTTTCTAAACCTCTTTTATGTGTGTTATGCATGTGTGTTATGCGTATTATGAATGGTATGCAAGTTATGCGTGCTACGTATGTTATGTTTGTGTGTTATGGATATGGATCTGACGTGAAGGTATGGTGGACGTCGAAATATCTTCGGAATTCGCTCTGCACGAGTGTCACTGAGCCAAGAGTATCCATCCAAAATAACCAACCATCTTGCACCGCCGTAAAATTGAGTATTCTTCTGTCGTCTTCAACAAAGCACTCAAAAGTTTTGTGATTAAAAATGATTCCCCCCATTACTGCTCTTTCAAAAGACTAATTTTCGTTATCCAGTTTGTTTCCTGCAAAGATATAAGAAAAAACAAATTAGGCAAACACGTTTGAATTTCTCTTTCTCTCTCTCTCTCTCTCTCTCTCTCTCTCTCTCTCTCTTTATATATATATATATATATATATATATATATATACAGTATACGAATTGAGTTCAAAAAGTATCCGGACTGGTGCGATTATAGATAGAAGATGGTACTTATAGGGTTTGGGGCTTAATCTCCCTCAAAGCACGCTCCTTCTGAAGTCACACACTTTTCCCAACGATCCTGTCACTGTTGAAAAACATTTTTCGAAAGCACTTTTCAGAATGGCCGAAAGCTGCTCCGTCGGATTTCTTTTAATGGTCTCAACATCATCAAATCGGTGTCCTTTCAGGTTTTGTTTAATTAATTAAGCTTCGGAAACAAAGAAAGTCGCATGGAGCCAAATCCGGCGAATATGGAGGCTGCTGTGCTTGTGGGGGGTAGCCTTTTTGACCAAAAATTGCTGGACAAATTGCGACGAGTGAGATGGCGCGTTATCATGATGAAGCATCCAGTCTCCGGACTCCCAATTTTGCGGCCGTTTTCTCCGAACTGCTTCACGTAGACGTAGGCATGAGCCTATCGAAATTCCGACCTCTTCTGCCATCTCACGAACAGTCAGTCGTCGATCGTTTCGAACCATAGTGCGCACTTCTGCAACGATTTCTTAATATTTTGATGTTGAGGGTCGTCCAGACCGTGGATCACTTTCGATGGAAATTCTTCCATCTTTAAACCGACGGAACCAATCAAAAACTTGTGTACAGCCCACAGCAGCATCACTCTATGCTATTTTGAGTAAATCAAAAGTTTCACTGGTCATTTTCCCAATTTTAAAACAAAATTTAATACAAAAACGTTGCTCGGTACTCTCCGACATCGAAGCAAGACACGCTTAACTTTATCGGCTCACCACACTGGACTGACGCTACACAATAAAGTGCAACCCTATCAGTCAACTTAGCTCGACATATAGAGACTTGTTTAGCCACAGTCACAACTCGAAGCGTGGCCTTGTTCTAAAAATAAACACCCTGTCCGGATACTTTTTGAACAGACCTAAAAAATACAGTATATTGCAATACTTGTATTTTTTGCTTCAGTTTATATAGAGGAACTTTTCTTGGGGAGGAAACGCAAACTTGTGATACATTTTATTTCTGAAGAATCATGTACCTGAATTAATAATAAACTGGCAGTGTCGACAGTACAGTGTTGAAAATAGAATAAAAAATACATACGGGTTTGGTCATTCTTTGAATTGTGATAACACAGAATATTGTTGCTTTTAGTAGTAATGAACCACGTGCGGAGGCCTTGTCAATACGCTGACCCTCTAAATACTTGGCAATGATCCTGCGAGCTGCTCGTACCCTAAATAGGCGTGTAAGAGGAGTACATATATATATATATATATATATATATATATACAGGGTGGCCCATAAGTTCCAATTGGTTATAATTGAAGCGAAAATCCATCTAGCGGAGCCCACACTGACGTAATCGATTACTAAGGAAAGAATATTTGTCGAGATTCTTATATTTTTCACTTTGAATAATTCATCAATAATCAGTAAATATTTCTAAATTTATTATAAATTTTTTACTTTGTTTAATTTTTTGTATTCTCGCTTTAATTATAACGATTGGGACTTATGGACCACCCTGTATATATATATATATATATATATATATATATATATATATATATATATATATATAAGACTGTAAATCGGCTTTGGTTTCACGGAGGCTGAATTATAATAGGTTAGGCGGTCGCTTTAAATTGGATAATTATTTCCCACGTGACCAATTTCGGCCAATCAGAATCTTTGTAACAAATTTCGACTTTGTCAAAAGATTGATCTCCGCGAAACTTTATATAATATATATAGATATATATATATATATACACACACACACACACAGGATATATATATATATATATATATATATATATATATATATATATATATATATATATATATGATGAGAGTGTGCACAGCAATCGACCAGAGAAGTACTCCGGGGAGGGGGAATGTTAGGCAGGAGACAGGGAGTGCGAACTCCCGTTTCTCTTGTCACTGTCCTCTGTAGCTGATCTTTTTCCTTGTCCCATCTACTCTGTGAGCAGTACAGCATGCTCTCAAACACACGCTACTACCTCTATTCTTCACTACACATACATGAATCTTTACACCCTACACACTCTTTTTAAAATTGTGAGCCTCTGGGACCTTGATATTGGCTCTCTTTCTTATAAAGGGGAGCATTTTTACGGCACCCGGCCTTGGCCCCTCCTTTCTATTAAAACCCACAAACCTGGCCGCTATACGCTCTATTATTAGCTCTGTGGGTTCTATTACCTATAAACTCTCCAAATGACTTGTCAAACAAAGTCTCGTGCCCCATTCTCGGAACTATCTGTGATTCACATGTAAAAAATTCCATGGATCTTATTGAAAAACTGAATAATACACGCACTGAAACCAACGATACTGTAGATTGATCAGTTTTGACGTTCGTTCATTGTTTACAAAAGTGCCGATTGACGATATGCTTGACTTTCTCGCCCAGAATTATATAAGTATGACCTGCCACTACCTGCACACATCGTTTTAGAACTCATTAAACTTTGCATCAAAGACTGTAAATTCACTTTCAATGGCGAGTATTATCAACAGGGTTTTGGGATGGCCATGGGTAATCCCTTGTCCGCCCCTACTCTCCAATATTTATATGGAGTTTTTCGAAATTACTTGCATTCCGAGAATCCCAGGGGTTGTTGTTGTTGTTGTTGTTGTTTAGCCGATCAGCCCACCCTGATCGAGCAAGCCGGCGGCACGCAGGTAACCGATCGCCCTCTTCGGAGTGGATCAGAGGTTCAGCGCACTAGTGATGTTGTGTTATGTTCGTTGTTGTGCTAGAGCGGTACAGTCGTCATAATGTGTTCAATTGTTTGTGGTGTGTCGTGGCACAGGTGGCAGGTGTCGTCTGTGGAGTTGTCTAGTCTGTGTTTATATGTTAGTAAGTTGGGGTGATGTCCACATCGGAATCGTACTAAGTTAACTCGATCCGATCTGCTCAGGCTGATCTCTGACCTGTTAATGGGTGGCGGCTTCGCACCTAGGACCGCATTCTGACCGAGTCGTGTCAGTGCTTTGTGGGTTAGGTGTGTGTGTATGTGTTTTCTGTACTGTGTGATGTCTGTGGGGCGTGGTATGGAATGGAGTATTTGGTTTATTTATTTTATTTATTTGGAGTATTTTTCCCAGGGGTTGGCGTCCATGGTTGATTGGAATAATGCTTCAATTTTTTCACTCAATCAACATTGTTAATAGAAATATTCTTGAGTCTGCCATTATTCAACTTACAAATAATTTCAACATTAGCCAGGGCCTTTTTTAGCTTGATCCTGTTGTTTTGAATTCGTTCAGAACGGATTTAGACAAGAGGGGCAAAGTGCTAAAACTCTGGTAGTTTTTCTTTATAAATTTGTATGCTCCTCCTACAATTTTTATTTTTCTATTTTTTTTTTTTTTACTTATATATAGTCTCGAACTTGTTATTTATTTCAGTATTCCTGAGGATGTCATTAGACAAAAGCGCTTGAGCACCATCTGTGTTTCCTTTTTCCTTCGTGGTTATTTTCATCATAAATATTATTCACGTGTTACTTTCGTGAAATAATTTTCATATACATACATATATATATACAAATATATACATATATACAAAGGAATTAAGAGTATTAAAAAACATGTTTCTGATATATTTTTAATATCAAATTAAGTTTTAAAATAATTTAAATTTAAAGAGAAAATTCATCAAAGTTTAAAATTTCACTCCTTGATCTGGATTTTGTGCAACTTGTCAAATCTTGCGAAGTTACATCAATTTTCCAAAATGATTTGTGATCCTCTCATTTATTTCAGTCTTCATTTGACAGTTGAATTATAAAAATCTTCATTATAAGACTTGATAAGGGATGCCAGTGTGGATCCGAAAAGTATCATGTTGGTTTTTCAATTTAAATATCTTAAAAAATTAGCTTTAACAATATATATATATATATATATATATATATATATATATATATATATATATATATATATATATATATAATACATACAGGGTGTTTGAAAACTTTCTGTACAAATTGTAATGGGGGATAGGCAACACCAAGACAAACCCTTTTCGTCTATAAGTGTATGTCCGCTGACGTCACCATTCGGCGCGAGAGGGCGCCGCTGCAATTGGCTAAAAGGTGAAGTGGGCTAGACTCGCGCTTGCCGCGGGCATTCTTAAATCGGACGTAGTACGCGTAACATGGAGCGCTTCACGACTGCTGAGATGGCTGACATGCATATGGTGTATGGGGCTGCCAATGGAAACGGAAGAGCTGCTGTGAGGTTGTACCGACAGCGCTTCCCAAACAGACGTGTGCCAAACCACCAAACGTTTGCGCATTTGCATCGGCGACTGCGAGAAACTGGAACATTCCATGCAAACATGCATGACACTGGTCGGGAGAGAAACGTGCGCACTCCTGACATGGAAGAAGAAATCCTACGGCGATTTGAGGACAATCCAAGCGCAAGCACGCGAGGTGTTGCACGTATCCTCGGTGTGAACCACAACCTGGTCTGGAGAGTGTTGCACGAGCAGCAGTTACATCCGTTTCATCGTCAGAGAGTCCAGGCATTACAACCTCGGGATTACCCTCTTCGTGTGGAATTCGCACGCTGGTTTCTGCAGCAGACAGCGGTGCAGCCTAATTTTCCGGCTTATGTGCTGTTCTCAGATGAGGCCTGTTTCACACGTGAGGGTGTGTTTAACATGCACAATTCTCACGTGTGGGCGCACGCAAATCCACATGCTACACGGATGCATGCTCATCAAGAACGGTTCGCCGTCAATGTTTGGGCGGGTATCGTCCATGGCAAGTTGCTGCTCGTGCAACACTCTCCAGACCAGGTCGTGGTTCACACGAGGATACGTGCAACACCTCGCGTGCTTGCGCTTGGATTGTCCTCAAATCGCCGTAGGATTTCTTCTTCCATGTCAGGAGTGCGCACGTTTCTCTCCCGACCAGTGTCATGCATGTTTGCATGGAATGTTCCAGTTTCTCGCAGTCGCCGATGCAAATGCGCAAACGTTTGGTGGTTTGGCACACGTCTGTTTGGGAAGCGCTGTCGGTACAACCTCACAGCAGCTCTTCCGTTTCCATTGGCAGCCCCATACACCATATGCATGTCAGCCATCTCAGCAGTCGTGAAGCGCTCCATGTTACGCGTACTACGTCCGATTTAAGAATGCCCGCGGCAAGCGCGAGTCTAGCCCACTTCACCTTTTAGCCAATTGCAGCGGCGCCATCTCGCGCCGAATGGTGACGTCAGCGGACATACACTTATAGACGAAAAGGGTTTGTCTTGGTGTTGCCTATCCCTCATTACAATTTGTACAGAAAGTTTTCAAACACCCTGTATATATATATATATATATATATATATATGTGTGTGTGTGTGTGTGTTCTTCAGTAATTGCAGAGCTTTTTAAAAGGGGACACACATCGTCATATGAATCTTGTGTGGAAGCACAGTATGTTAAAAGCCGTAACCTATATATAAGACAAATGATGAGAGAGGCCAATATAATTGCTTCGTAACAGTTACAAAATTAACATATTCCATAAAAAAGATCTTTCTAAAGATACTGTATATATTATGACTCAATAAATGAACAAAATTACGTTTGTTTAAAGTAAATTCTGGAGATACGAGTGAGGAAGATGAAGCTATAAAAAGTTATCTTAAATATACGTTGAAAGTAAACGGATTTACTCGTGTTTAATCTTTATCGATTTAATGTTTATCTCTATGGAGACCTTTACGTACATTGCCCACACACACACACACACACACACCACACACACACATATATACAGTATATGGGAATGAACTCAGAATGGTCCCCTGAGTTTTTTATGATACACACAGACAGTGCATGGAACAAGGAACTCTTCTGGGATAATTAAATCCACTATAGTCCGAATAAGTAATG
Source organism: Bathynomus jamesi (assembly GCA_023014485.1). Classification (NCBI taxonomy): domain Eukaryota; kingdom Metazoa; phylum Arthropoda; class Malacostraca; order Isopoda; family Cirolanidae; genus Bathynomus; species Bathynomus jamesi. The sequence continues at coordinate 157,922 of JAJOZX010006541.1, forward strand.
GTAAATGACAAATACCATAGTTTTTCTTTTTCATGATGCTAGCCCGACGTGGGCAACGGGTCACTCGCAAAGAGGTCCCATAAATATAGCTTCCCTCACCAGCTAACTGCAAAGCAGACAGGATCCAGCTTTGGGACATGGATCTAGGGTTTAAAGCACCTAGCCATGCTACATTTAGAACCTCAATATAAGCAAAAGACTCGCTGCCTTCACGTCAGATTGAATGCATCAAAGAAAAGAAAAAGGGGTAACTATTATATTTTTAGCCAAAAACCAAAACTTAAACCTCAACTGGCAGAATTGAACGTCCACTTTTCAAGGCACATAACATGTCCGTTTCAAGATGTTACCCCTTTTTCTTTTTCTTTGATGCATTCAATCTGACGTGAAGGCAGCGAGTCTTTTGCTTATATTGAGGTTCTAAATGTAGCATGGCTAGGTGCTTTAAACCTAGATCCATGTCCCAAAGCTGGATCCTGTCTGCTTTGCAGTTAGCTGGTGAGGGAAGCTATATTTATGGGACCTCTTTGCGAGTGACCCGTTGCCCACGTCGGGCTAGCATCATGAAAAAGAAAAACTATGGTATTTGTCATTTACCATTACTTATTCGGACTATAGTGGATTTAATTATCCCAGAAGGGTTCCTTGTTCCATGCACTGTCTGTGTGTATCATATATATATTTATATATATATATATTATATATATATATATATATATATACATATATATATATATATATATATACTGCACCTTCAACTTTTCAAATGTTCCGTGCGATGATTCCTCATTTCATGAAAGTCAAGTTTGTCGCCCTCCTCTTCTCTCTCTCTCTCTCTCTCTCTCTCTCTTCTCTCTCTCTCTCTATATATATATATATATATATATATATATATATATATATATATAATTATTTCACGAAAGTAACACGTGAATAATATTTATGATGAAAATAACCACGAAGGAAAAAGGAAACACAGAATGGTGCTCAAGCGCTTTCGTCTAATAACATCCTCAGGAACACTGAAATAAATAACAAGTTCGAGGCTATATATAGGTCACAAAAGAAAATAAAATAGTAAAATAAAAATTGTAGGAGGAGCATACAAATTTATAAGGAGAAAACTACCAGAGTTTTAGCACTTTGCCCCTCTTGTCTAAATCTGTTCTGAACGAATTCAAAACAACAGGATCAGGCGAAAAAAGGCCCTGGCTAATGTTAAAATTATTTGTAAGTTGAATAATGGCAGACTCAAGAATATTTCTATTAACAATGTTGCTTGAGTGAAATAAAATTGAAGCATTATTCCAATCAACCATGGATGCCAACCCCCAGGGATTCTCGGAATGTAAGTAATTTCGAAAAACTCCATATAAATATTGGAGAGGAAGGGCGGACAAGGGATTACCCATGGCCATCCCAAAAACCTGTTGATAATACTCGCTATTGAAAGTGAATTTACAGTCTTTGATGCAAAGTTTAATGAGTTCTAAAACGATGTGTGCAGGTAGTGGCAGGTCATACTTATATAATTCTGGGCGAGAAAGTCAAGCATATCGTCAATCGGCACTTTTGTAAACAATGAACGAACGTCAAGACTGATGAATCTATCGTTGGTTTCAGTGGGTGTATTATTAAGTTTTTCAGTAAGATCCATGGAATTTTTTTACATGTGAATCAGAGATAGTTCCGAGAATGGGGAACAAGACTTTGACAAGCCATTTACTAAGTGATTTGTGTTACCCACCTGCTTTTTTAGAATCTTGTCTTAACAAGGCAAAATGAACTTTCTATCGTGCGAATAATAACCCTCGCACTTTGTCGAAGAATATTTTAGTACTTCCATTTTTCCCAGGCTTTTTAGGCATTGCTAATGTACTTAAACTTTTGAATATTAATGTAGTATTTTCATATGACGATATTGTGAAAAATATCATAGTAAAAAGTAGCCCTACCAATAATTTAGGTATTATCTATAAAATTGGTTGTAAACAATGTGATTCCTTTTACATTGGACAGACAGGAAAGGATTTGCAAACGCGTGTGAAACAGCATCAATATTCGTTAGAACGGGACAGTCGTCCAGTGCCCTTTTCGTCCATTTGTCAGAATTATCCCACTGTAGTGATTGGAATAATGCTTCAATTTTGTTTCACTCAAGCAACATTGCTAATAGAAATATTCTTGAGTCTGCTATTATTCAACTTACAAATGATTTTAACATTAGCCAGGGCCTTTTTTCGCTTGATCCTGTTGTTTTGAATTCGTTCAGAACGGATTTAGACATGAGGGGCAAAGTGCTAAAACTCTGGTAGGTTTTCCTTATAAATTTGTATGCTCCTCCCACAATTTTTATTTTTCTATTTTATTTTTTTGTGACCTATATATAGCCTCGAACTTGTTATTTATTTCAGTGTTCCTGAGGATGCCATTAGACGAAAGCGCTTGAGCACCATTCTGTGTTTCCTTTTTCCTTCGTGGTTATTTTAATTATATATATATATATATATATATATATATATACCTTTGGTAACCTGTAATTTGCTTCCGCCCGAATTGTTGATTCTAACGAAGGTCAAACTTTTCACTCCACCTTAGACCTACAGTTTAACGTGGAATCCGAACCACGTCCCACCAGCAGCACAGCATCTTGGCCACCCAGGGTACCCATTTATCTACCATCCACTTTCTTTATTGTGTGGAGAGATGAACAGCTGGGTTTTGCTGCGCGCCGGCTGCCACCGGGTCTCGATCCCGGGGCCGATGGATTCGTAGTCAGCGACGCTAACCACTACAGCACCGAGGCGCATCACCGAGGCGTATATATATATATATATATATATAAAACAAAAATGTCCCTACCAGGATTCGAACCTGGGAACTCCTAAAAAGGAGTCGCTAGGCCTATCATCACACCACGAGAAAAATGTTAACATAAAACTTGTCGTATATTTAAACGACGGAGGGAACACAACTTTTTCACGTCCAGAGCTATTTTACGATTTTAACCCTTGTTCTCGAACGAATGGGGTGAGAAACTTTCCAGAACGAATTCGAAACGTTGTAACTATCCAGGCCATGAAATTACATCTTCTTTTAAGCATAAAAGTCTAATGACGATTATAAAATTCATTTATTTAAACAAACGTAGAAGAAAATACACGTACGCCACATCTGAATGAGTTCGTCTGGATGAGTTCGTGTTTCACTGCATGCGTGGATTGTGGGATAAATAATAAAGATCCTCGTAGGACATACTTACGGAATCCTAACATTACGCGAGTTACGATGTCGTATTTCCCGAGACCTCCCTTTAATTAACTCTCGTCAATGAACATATTTTTAGCCAAGTTTAATGCTCAGTTGCTCTGCCAAGTGTTTGAGGTGATAATAAAATCTTGCTCTAATTTGAATAATAAAGGAAATTAACTAGAATTTTTATCCTATTTTCAGTATATCAAAACTTTTGGTCATTACATATGTCATATTATTATTATTAATATTATTATTATTATTATTATTATTATTATTATTATTAATGTACATATTTTTTTAAAGTTTACTTGCAATGCTTGCCTTTGATATGTTTTTCTTCTTTTATTTGGGTTAATAAACTTTATACTTAATGCTCTTTTTTTTAATAGGACAAATGTCTTTGGCAATTGGACTGTGACCGACTCTTAATTAAGCCTTATTTGCTTTCATTTGTGGAATTTGATGAAAGCGTGAATTAATATTCAGCTCTCATCCTGCCTTCGTGGTCTGCCACCACACACAACTATAGCGTTAATGAAGGTTGGTTGGCTCAGGAATTTCTCCGTAGTCAACTTTTAAATGAAGTAAATTCTATATTTTTTAAGGCCTTTTGGCCTTTTGAAAACTAAAATTTTGCCCGAAGAGACAAATTTCGGAGACGTCATGGAATTTTTCTTGAATACAGAATTCTCGAAGAAAGTGTTTGGACTTGCCCTAACAAGACAACGAAACATAAAATAACCTAACCTAACCTAATAACATTTCACCTAATCTAACCTAATTAAATATAACTTCACTTAACCTAACCTAGCCTTTCTTTCCTAACTCAGCTTAACCTAACTTTACCCTAATCTCTATTTACATAAACAACTATAAAAAATTCCCAAAACAGTAACAATTGAATGAATTCTTTCTCGACACCATTTTATGAGAAATTCGATTCTAACTTTTCGTTATGTCGTTTTCAAAGGTTAATATTCTTTTTGACATTTAAAATTTCGATTAATATTTTTCGATAAAACATTAAATAACTTCGTCTTCAATCCTTGTCCCGTTTCTTCTAAGAAGACTCATACTTTTCCTGCGTGTCTTTTTTCGTTCGACCGTGTCTCACTTTTTTTTTTTTTTTTTTTTTTTTTTTTTTGTGAAATTTTGATTTTATAAAGTCTTTATTTTATGCTTAAAAATTATAATTGTGAGAAGAGTCGACAAATCTTTTAACGAAATGATGTTTTGAAATGAAACGTTTAGAATTTCATTCAGTCAACTTCTGAAAGCTCAAAGAACACGCGAGAGACTCGTATGATAATTAGTTTCTTTTTATAATCAAGGTGATCCTATGGACTCCACATTTAACGCTGGACTCTGTATGCAGGAATAATGCGTGCATAGAGGACCACCAGGAAGAAATGGGAAAGCCAAAGTAAACCTTTTATTTGGAATGATCGACTATATATATATATATATTTTTATTTTTTAAAGCTAGCGCCTTTACCTCAGTGGGTAATACTGTTTTCCTGGAAACACGGTGAAGTCGTGGTTTCGAACCCCGAAGGTGCTATTAATAATAATCCAGGCGTTAGCGCAATGGGCCATATTAGTCTGGCCTGAGCGCTGTACCAGTTTCTGGCCCTTCTCACTGATTATTATTATGTAATTTAAGGTCAACGACCCAATTCGGAGACTCGTAAAAACACTGTTAATGTAGTTTTCCGTGTGTGTGTGTGTGTGTGTGCGTGTGTGCGTGTTTTAAAGGCATGTCATGTTCGTACTGTGAAGTTACGACCGTTAATTATTCTTACATAGAATTTTTATACGTTCTCTATGAAATCGTAGATTTGCACAACTTAGCTGAAATTCAGCTTTGGTTTCAAGCGAAGTAAATATCATTAACAAGTTATTAACATTTCTGGAGAACGCAGGAATCTAATTGTTTTTGCTCAAATCATTATTTAGATTCTAATTGTTTTTGCTCAAATTAATTAAGATTTTTGCGGAAAGAAGAAACTCTATTGTTTTTTTATCAAATTATTATTATTATTATTATTATTATTATTATTATTATTATTGGTGAAAATATTGGAACTTTGACTGGTTCTGGAATTTCTCCAATTCTCATTATTTTGGCCATAGGTCAGTGTATCACCTCGAAAAGTACTTAATTGCAGGAGCAAAAAAGAATGAGGTATGAAGATTCTCCTCGGAACACAGACTAATTCTGTTGTCTCAAAATACTGCTATTATTAATACTATTTATTAATACTGTTATGGGTATTAGTGATAATATGCTAAAATCTTCGCTTTCCAGTTGATCGTGATGAAACTTGGTAAGAATATTCAGAAAAATGGACTGTTTTGAATGAATGTCATTTCAGACAAATTTCACAAATTTTGAATTCAGGGCATCCAATCAAATTGTAGAAATTTCACCAAAAATCATACACAAAAAAAAATCTTGCAATGTTTTGCAAACAGATTTTAGGTATGCTCCTCTACTTTCATAAGAAAATACGGTATATCTCTGCTATGCCCCGTTTATAATGCATTTCTTTTTGAAGGAGATCCCATACACAGCCTATTTTCTGTAATCATTGCTCGTAAAATAATGTCTATTTTAACTATATGGACGACGATGGTGTCATTCGAAAGTTTTACGGAGCTCTAAAGCCTAAACATGTTTATAAAGCCGTTTATAAAGCCGTCAACTTCAATTATACGTTTTCATGAAGTATAATTAGAAGTCAAAGGTTAATTGGTGGTCGCCCCATAATTTTTCAAGTGATCAAGATAAATTGATGAAACTTCAAATGGTGGTTTTTCGTGTCTGTGGAAGAACTTATGACTTGCTGAACATAAACTGATGAAACTTCATACACACATCGAGAATCACAAAAGGATGTGTTATGAGCAAGAATCAGGTGGTTCATTCAAGGTTAGGGTTACACAAATAGATCCAGAATACTCATGTCCTGCGGGAGTTCCCAAGATTTTAGTTCTCTCTATGCTAAATATTGGAGGATAAAAAGAGTGGAGCATAAATCTTCACCATTTTTGCTAACAGAAAAAATAATTTCAAATATAGATTTGGGAGAAGCCATATTATGTTTAATTTAAACCAATGTAACCTTAATGTCGGATGCTGGTCATAGGCGTGCGAATGCCAATGCGGAAATAAATTCAATGAAATTTCTTAAACAAGGAATTTTTTTTAACAAAATCATTTCCTGAAGGAGTCCATTTCGTGTCGAATGACCTCCTCTTTGATAAGAACAGGATTAAAGATAGCGAGGCAGAAATTCTCACAATTTTCGCTTCCAGCAAAAATAATTTAAAAGAGAGTTTAGCGGCATTCTACTTTAGATATCTTTTAAGCCGATGCAACATTAAGCACAAGGCTACACGAGCGACTTTGTCGTTGCGTCAGAGTTTCAAGGTATCGCAGCGACAATTGCAGTGGCTGTTGCAAGCTAGATGGGTTACGACAAGTCGTTGCGATTTCTTCGTTTTTAGCGCCACGTGCCAGTGACGCTCTGACAAAATCGTTCGTGTAGCCTACCGAACTTGGAACAATACAACGCAGCCGGATGCAACAGAGAATAATTGTCGCAGCGACTGTCTGCCGGGTAGCCTTTCCACATAGGAAACAACAGTACCTATTCTTTGTGATTTGTCCTATCACTTAACAATTTGCAGGGTTATAAAACTTAACAACTTGCAGGGTGTATAAATTATTTTAGGCTAGGTTAGGTAAGGTTAAGTTAGGTTTTATTATAATTTCAAATGTAAATTTTGGGAATTACACATTATATATCTTTTAACCCGATGTAACCTTAATGACAGATCGAGCATGTAGGCGCTGTGGAAATAAATTCGACGAAATTTTTAAAACAAGGTATTTCATCACAATTATCGGTTCTCTTTGATAAAAGTAGGGTTCAAAATGGCGAATCAGAAATTCTCGCCATTTTCGCTTCCAGGAAAAATAATTTCAAATATATACGAGTATTTTAGGGATGTCAACATTAGGCATCCTTTCAACCGCTGTAATATATATATATATATTATATATATTATATATATATATATATATATATATATGTGTGTGTGTGTGTGTGTGTTTTCTCAGAATACAAGATCTTTAATACAAACTACGATTCGGGAAACGCCTGGCACTGCTAAGACAACTTTGAGTTGTGGGTTCGAACCCTCAAACATCGTTTGGTGGTTGTCTTTACTCTGTTTTAAGTATGAGGATAAAGAGAGCAGAGCAGAAATCTTTACCACTTTTGCTTTTAGCAAAAATAATTTGAAAGATAGATTTTAGGGAAATCCACATTACTCGTCTTTTAAACAGATCGAGGATCAGGACCGCCAAGAACCTCCTTAGAATACGTATATCTAAGTTAAGTATGGGAAATAAGGAGAACAGAGCGGAAATCTTCACCATTTTTGCTTTGAACAGAAATAATTTCAAAGATAGATCTCATTGAGTCGTGAATTCGAACCCCAGTGCCACCCTAGAGATGGGTGGTTGTCTTTGCTGTGTCTTACGAATGGGGATAAAAAGAGCGGAGCAGAAATCTTCACCATATTTATCTTCTAGTAAAATTAATGTCAAACATACACCCCCTTGAGTTGTGGGTTTGAACCCCAGTGCAACCGAGAGTTGGGTGGTTGCCTTTGCTGCGTCTTACGAATGGGGATAAAAAGAGCGGAGCAGAAATCTTCACCATTTTTGCTTCAGCAAAAATAATTTCAAAGACATTTTGGCGAATTGTACATTCGGTATCCTTTAAAACGCTCTAATATTAATGACAAATCGAGCCTAAGGGCGCGCGAAGAACCTCCTCAGATTAAATTTTTCTAAAATAGATATGGAAAGTGAGGAAAACAGAGCAAAATCTTCACCATTTTCGTTTATAGCAAAAATATATATATTTTTTTAATATAGTTTAACAATGTTTTAATAAAGACAGGTTTTTAATCCACTATAACATTACAAAAACAGTCGAGGATCAGGGACAAGCGAAGCGAGCACCCTCTAGTTAATATTATTATTATTACTATTATTATTATTAATTAATTAATTAATTAATTAATCTTTATAGCCCTTTTCAAGGAGGAGTTATGGTTCTCAAACCATGCATTTACTCTAGGGAACCAATTTTAGTGTCCTTTAAACGTGTAATTTAATGTTTTACTAGGGAAAAACCTTTTCCCTAGTTTAGGAAAGTAATTAACTAGTACTTTTAATAATTTTAACTTTATCTTCACCCACAAATGTTTTCTGTGACTCGTAATGCATTGAAAGGAGTTTATAGAGACTTTCAGTAAAGTTAATAACAAGAGCTGGCAAATCATTAATTCACACTATCATTTAACGAAACAATACAGTTTATACTCCTTGAGACACTAAAACATACATATAGGAAATAATTCACTAGTATATTATATATATATATATATATATATATATATATATATATATATATATATATATATATATATATATATATATGTATTCAATTTCAAGAGCTTCTAGCTTGACTACGTTGTAATATTGGGTCCCGTTAGATCTGCGAGGATAAGCAACGTTGGGTCTGTTTAATAGTTGTCTGGAGGACCCTCCTTTGCGTTAAGATGATGTAGCGGTTAAGAAGGTGGTTAAAACAATCCCGAACAATTATTATTAGTGAATTTCAAAACCGCGCATTGTATATAGCCGGATTCGAACCCCCACAGTCCATGCAGCGAGAGTAAATTAACTCGGAATATCTTTACTCCCCCCCCCCCTCCCATAACCTTCTGCCATCGACATCCCCTAGGAATATATATATATATATATATATATATATATACAGGGTGGATAAAAAAAAGTGACCCCTTAGAGGTAAACTGTCATATCAAAAAAAGTAAGGGAACTAGAGCTCCCAAACTTCATAAATGCTTACCTTAGCATGTTGTTCGTCTTAATTGAGAAGTTGTTCGATGTGTCCCCCTTCCTGCTCGACGCAGGCCTCCAAACGTGGACGCCACTGATCAATACACCTGTTTACATATCGTTGAAACACCTTCTCCCAGCCGAGCAGAATTCTTTCGCGTAGTTCATCTATGTCTCTTATATTGGTACCAGAGATGTAAACTTTGGCCTTCAGGGCTTCCCAATCACCATAATCTAGTGGTGAAAGATCGGGGCTACTAGTCGGCCACATATTGGGTTCGATTCGGTGTTTTGTTCTCAAGGAATGTGAAAGTTTGGCGTGCTCTGTGAGCAGGGCTCCATCTTGTTGGAAAGTATATCTTTCACTCTACCTAAGTGATATTCGACGAATTAGTGGTGTCACGGAAAATATTTGCGTGAATATTAAAAAAAATATTTGGTTGCAACAACCAAGAAATATGGTTTAATTAGTTGACAACCACGCAACCAAATCAGCCACGAATCCGATGATTCCATTAACCACGTTTATATTCCTGGTATCAGTCGTAATTTCTAGAACAAATATAACATGGTTGGATTGAGCAGGTAGGTTGCGTGGCCAATAGTCAACCATACGTATTATAGTTGTTGTAACATGCAAGTTTAGTTTTTTATCAGTGTTATACGCTGACCATATTGACCATAAACCTTCACCAATTTTTGTCTTTTGCAGTGAACGTTCAGTCAAGCTGTATCCTTTTTATTATTATTATTTATTATTATTATTATTATTATTATTATTATTTTATTATTATAATTATTATTATTATCATTTAAAAACCTTATAATATTAATGTGCGGAGGTGCGCCAATAGTTAAAAATAAAATCTAAAATGTAAACAAGTTTTTTTTAACTTTGATCTTTTAATGGAAGTAAATTAAAAACTTTTTTCTAATTAAGATTCTACATTTTTTTTTTAATATTTTTTTTTTAATTTTATTTAAAATATTTTTATGCTTTAAGCATAATTAAGGTTTCGTAAAAGGGCTAAATAGGTATTATAACCTTTGTAAATAACGAATGACTTACTAAAATTTATACGGAGGCAATTTGTTACGCTTTAACTATAAGGCGTAACAAAAGTGTCCTTACATTATTATGCCTTAATTTGAGAACGCTTTTGTTTACTCTTAAAACAAATTACTGTAATTAATTGTTATGCCTTAACTGCTTTCAAATAAAGTCGTAGTTATTACGGTTAATTAATAGAAGACTGCTTTTCTTACGCCTTAACTAAAGCGTAAAAAGATCTACTGTGTCTGTTTGTCAGAAAAAGACCTAATAAAGAGGGGCTCAAAAACTGAGGATATATATATATATATATATATATATATATATATATATATACACATTTAACTGCAAACACGCAGTATAATTAACGTAAAGAACGACGCTTGTATAGGAGATATTCCGCGCAAGACGAGAGAGAGAGAACGAAACAAATGAAAAAATGGTGGTTACCTCATTTTTTCATTTGTTTCGTTCTCTCTCTCGTCTTGCGCGGAATATCTCCTATACAAGCGTCGTTCTTTACGATATATATATACACACATATATATATATATATATATATATATATATATATATATATATATATATATATATATATATGGGATTGAACTCAGAATTGTCATATATATATATATAACACAATGAGCATGATAGTAATGTATTATTGTAAAAAAATTACATTTATTATGAATACAAAACGGTTGTAGTATACTGAATGTAATACTACAACCCAATGGTATCTAATCTACTGCCCACGATACTATTTTAAACATCCAGAAATTCCATACTTTCCCGTTTATGTAAACCATTTGCTATGCAGCATAATGTGACCTTTCGGGAACTATGTTTCTAACAAGGCTAAACGGTATATATATATATATATATATATATACAGTATATATGGTTTGGTTTCCATTCAGAACGCATAACTCTTTCGCCTTTTACAAAAGATTTCCGTGGAGGAGAACAACTCAATGAGTTTATAAACTATGCGTCTATAAGAGTCCCTGTCCAGTCATGCGTGGTTGGATACGAGGGCAAGAGGAGACCGAAAAACAATTATCTCCTCCATCAAATCCAGCAAATGAGGCGGGATCTGCAGAACGGTCGACCGCAGATCGATCTTGAACCGTCGTTCGAAACTATCATATATATATATATATATATATATATCCCCGCAAGGGGTTCTAAGCTCGTGCTCTTGAGTGCTCTTTGTGCTCGTTTGTACGTGCTTGTTCCTGGAGGTTTCACGTGCGCCCTCCCGGCCCTAGCACCCAAGGATGATGGGGCTCGACCCTGCAGTCCTTGTCATCCTTGGTCTTTTTCCACTTCGACTGTCCCCTCCACCCTTTCTTTTTCCTCTGTCTTTCCTCTCACTTTTTCTTTGTTTTTCCGCTGAGATATGCCCTTTAAATAGAGGCGAATCGGTTCTTCCTGAACTAAAAAAAAAAAAAAATATATATATATATATATATATATATATATATATATACACACACTGTAGATTTTTTTTTTAACAAATGGTTGACAAATTAAATAGACATCACAATGATTGTCCTCAATAACAAATGGCAAAGCTGATCAATGGAATGCCAGAACGTGTGTCAGCTTTGCATAAATATATTTATATGGATTCAATAAATCTATTATTATTTATTGATTTATATCATCAAATCAAAAACTACGGGGGGGGGGGAAACGAAACGAAGGTGTCTATTTACTTTTGTCATACCTCTGTTTGACAAGATTACCGGCAAGATTATGTAATTTTAAATCCCATTTGACTACCGAAAGTATTCCACCTGTAGTCTTATTTTCAAGTACTGAAAACTGGTAGGAATACTAAACGCAGGAGTAGACTGTACTTTCTGGTAAAGGGCTGCATCGTAGTCACGTCATAACAACGTTTTCGCATAAATCAGCGAAGTTAAGCGACATCGGTGTCTGAGTGGTAGTGGGATGGTTGATCTTTTTCTGTATCCAGATGATGTAGCGACTCGTGGTTCGGAATCCACGTACAAGTGTAAGTCCCCTTAGTCTTATGACCTTAGGTTATGCTGTTTCAAATATGACTCGATCTCATATCAGAACTTGCGCTGTTCATGTTCCCATTGCCGCTAGTATTAGTAAACAAAAAAAAAAAAAAAAAATTGAGCTCTTAACATGAAGGGGAAGAGGTGGTTCACTGAAGGAGAGTTATTATGATTACTAATCAGTGTCACCTCTGAAGTCAATGTTGTGCTTACTCATTAATGATGGATCACAGTCCGAACAATGCAAAATAAATACGCTAATTAATAATCAATCAAATCAATCCGTACGCGTTACCAAGTTACAGACATTATCTAGACTCTAGAGAAAAACTAGCAAGAATATTTTAGGTTTTTGCAGATGGATCATTCTAGGTTTCAAGCGTTTAATGATCTTTCTTTTGGGAGTCAATCTTTGAACTTTGTTTCGGTCAGCTGTGTTACCTTCAGTATATTTCTTATTTCTGAAGCTTTGATCCAGTGATCCAGTGATTCAGTGATTCAGTGATTCATTCTATAAACTATCGTCAGCTACGTGTACCTTAGATCCAAGCGGATAAAAAGGTCGAAACCATACTCTGGGGAAAAAGTATGTAAAGAGTAAACCCGATAGACTGAAAGTACACTGAGAATACGTGACAATAAAATCCACACTAATAGACGGAATTTATTTCCACAACAGTTTCGACGCCCAGTCCGTCTGTTAGTGTGTTTTATGGTCACATTTCGACCTCCACGTAAAAAAGTGAAGTTTTGCATTTAACACTGAGAGGTTTTCTTTAATTCCTGGAAGTGTACTTTTGCATTTTTCACTTAGTTCCAGAGGACACCCACCACTTCTCAAGAAGATAACCGTTTCAGCTACTCTCTATCTACTATCGATCTACTTTATACCCTTGAAGTACATTATATTTTATAGAGTATGTTTAGTTCATTTTTTCTGCTCGGATATAAGGTACACATACACAGTGGACAGCAGTTTTTAGAATGTATAAGGTACTAAAACTGATGTTACGCAGTTACAGCCAAAGTTCAACTTGACTGAATCTTTGGTTTATTCCATATTCATTTAATGTTGTTAATTTAAACGTTATCATACATTGTATTCCTTAAATTGAACTCTATCATTTTTTTATATAGTCTCTCTCTCTCTCTCTCTCTCTCTCTCTCTCTCTCTCTCTCTCTCTCTCTCTCTCTCTCTGTACGACTATCTCGTATTTTAATCTTGTTTTTGTTTTTTAAATAGGTTTTACCAGTAACTAGGGCTTATCTCCTTAATTCTGTTTTGATCTTGTTCTTAGTTCATAGAAATGATGGCCAGTTTAGCGCTGAAAGGCATGATCAGTCTGGCCAGCGTCCATAATTCTGTGGGTAACACCATTTCCCTGTAAGTGTAGTGAAGATACTGAGGTCGGGAGCTCGATTCACGATGGTGCTAATAATGACTAAACTGCATTCGAGCAAGACGCCAATCGACGTCGATTGCGTGTGGCCTTAGAGGTCTTCTGACCTTAATAGTTTTTCAACCTTGATCTTCGAATTTTTGGTTTTAGATAATATAGGATGGCGAGTGTATCACATCGTAAACTGATACACTACGTTTGGTGATCTTGTAACTTTGATCTTTGTGACGGACCTAAAACTTGTAGAATGACCAAAGTACGACAAAGGAAACCTCTAACGTAAATTCCATGATCATACCTTCGTCCCCTAATGACATTTATAAGATAAAATATCCTTAAGTTCGACTAAAACAACCAACGAAAGTATTTTCGAAGGAATATTCCCCCTAATACTAAAAACTGATTATCTAACACCCCTGTTTAAGAGAGAGGGGGGGGGATCCTGCACTAGCAACTAATTACAGGCCGGCGTATTCATTATTTGTATTCAACAATTTTTGGGGGGAAAAATTGTAAAAAGTTAAAAAGTGCGATAATATTTAGAATCATGCAATTTATTATCGCCAAATCAATATAGCTTTCGTGAAAATAAAACGACGAAATGGCTATATGAAATCATATGGAAAACCCCAATGTCGCTAAATAGAACAAAGAAGGTATAATGTCCATATTTATGGATCTAAGTAAGAATTTTGAGGTTATAGACCATAATATGACATACGTAACAAATTGTATTGTTATGGCTCCAGAGGAGTTATCAGTGTTTAGTTTAAAAGTTAATGTCTGTTTAAAAGTTAGTTTAAAAGTTAATGTCTGTTCAACTAAAATGATTGAAAAACATGGTGTACCCCAAGGTTAGGTCTAGTGTCCACTGTTATTTTTATCATATATAAATGACCTTTCACGATCTTCTGATATACTTAACTTCATAATGTTTCCAGATGGTACAATTGTGCCTTTTTCTTGGGAAGATGTTAATATAGCTAAGGACATATTTAAATAAAAATTTATCAATGTAATGAAATGGTTGACCTCCAATAAACTCTTCTTAAATACCAGTAAAACAAATTTCATGAATTTTATTAACAAATGAAATGTGTATGTTAATGAACTAAAGGAATGTACTGTAAGAAATACTAGACAGGAATGTACAGTGTGTAGTGAATACTCTTATTTTAGTTTCAAGTTAAATGTTAATTTTACCGTCTTGAATTTCGGAATAGTATAAATTCATTTTAAATTAGTTACCCCATTATAATTCAATTGTGAACCACATTAATACTAATTTTATGTATACTATATTATTTTATTGTATGTAAACATAATTAATTATATATCACAATTGTCAGTTAATTATTTATTTTCAAATATTTATTTTAATCTAATACCATGTCAATTTTACAAATAAATAATAGAAATCCAAGGGTTATATTTTCCACCTTTGGTACTGTCGCAGTTTCGCCTAACGGACTCAATACGGCTAGTGAGATAATCACTGGTTGGCACTTAACCAGCGGCAGTGCTTATGGCTACATCATCCAGGTTAACCTATACCGGATAGATGCGCTACGGTCCCAAGCCGTAGCTTGCCTAGGCCAACGACGACGACGTAAACCAACAATTGGTGACCCCCGGAGTTGGATTCCCCCCTTTCACCCGAACGACTAGGACTAGACTGTAACGTCGTTCGTGCCCATCACCCCCTTCACCCGAGCGACTAGGACCAGACTGTAACGTCGTTCGTGCCCCCCCCCCCTTCAGGACAAGTGTGAAGTGATAAAAAATTACCCTATGCCAAATAATCAGCGTGAGTTACGTCGGTTTCTAGGTTTGGTAAATTATTACCACAAGTTCATTAAAAACTGTGCCAGTGTTCTTGCTCCTCTACACGCTATGATCACACACAAATGCAAGGTAACGAAATTGGTATGGTGTAGCGATAGTTTACAGGCGTTCGACAATGCCAAAAATGCTATCAATAGTGCATTGTCTCTGTCATTTCCTATCAGTGATGCCCCCTAACTCTGACGGTCGATGCATCAGATGTTGCGATCGGTGGAGTGTTGGAACAAACCATTAACGGTCAACAAGCACCCATCGCGTTTTACTCGAAAAAGCTGCAGCCAGCCCAAACGCGTTATAGTGCTTTCGGACGTGAACTTCTTGCTATTTACTTAAACGTGAAGCATTTTCAACATTTCTTTGAAGGCCGAGAGTTTTGTGTTTTTACCGACCACAAACCTTTGGTCACTGTCTTCAATAAAAACAGCTGTAACCACTCTCCCAGAGTCATCAGGCAACTCGATTATATCTCGCAATTTACCACAGATATCCGCCACATCAAAGGTGTCTTGAACACTCCAGCGGATGCACTTTCAAGAATAGAGATTACTTCTGTTACCCTCACCTCTACACTGTGGAATGCTATTGCACAGGATCAAGATAAGGATACGGAACTACAAGACCTGCTCAGAGAAGACTCCACTCACTCACTTTCCCTCAAGAAAATGAGTATGCCAGGATTGTCTGTGCCCCTCTATTGCGACGTATCAACAGCTGCTATTCGCCCTTATGTCCCTCCATGTCACAGAAAAGCAGTCTTCACGGATCTTCATAAGCCCTCCCATCCTGGTATCCGTGCTTCGCAACACCTGGTTACCTCTCGCTTTGTTTGGCCCTCGATGCGGAAGGATGTCAAACATTGGACCAAAACGTGCCTTGCCTGCCAGCGTGCCAAAGTCCAAAGGCACACCAGGTCCCCCTTTGACGCATTTCCGCCCCCATCCCAGCGATTTGAGGTAATTCATGTAGACATTGTTGGCCCTCTTCCAGTGATTCAAGGCCAACGTTATCTGCTCACCTGTCTCGACCGCTTTTCCAGATGGCCTGAAGCCATCCCACTTCCTGATATCCAAGCGGACACTGTTGCAAGAGCCTTTCTTCATGGATGGGTATCAAGATTTGGATTGCCGACAAAAGTCATCACTGACCAAGGTCGCCAATTTGAGTCTTCGCTTTGGAAGAAGTTTACCAGCTTGTTGGGTACAGTACATGCGCATACCTGTGCGTATCATCCGCAAGCTAACGGCCTCGTCGAACGCTTCCATCGCCAGCTGAAGTCATCCCTTATGTGTCACGAAGACTCCTATTGGATGGATAAGCTTCCACTCGTTTTGCTTGGTATTCGCTCTGCATTTAAGAGTGATCTGAAGACTACAGCGGCTGAACTAGTCTATGGAACAACACTGCGGCTACCAGGTGGCTACTTCACTGCAGGGGATAAGTCATGCGATCCTACGGAATTCACTCAAACACTTTCCTCTCACATGCAGTCCCTTCAGCCTGTTCCCCCTCGATTGACTAGCCAACAGAACATCTTTGTTTCCCCAGCCCTCCAATCTTGTACCCACGTTTTCGTTCGTGTACCTGTCCCAAAACGGCCTCTCCAATGTCCATATGACGGGCCCTATGAAGTTCTCCGACGTACGCGCAAATCATTTCTCATCCAGCGCGGTTCCAAGGTCGACAAGGTTTCTATCGATCGTCTTAAGCCTGCGTTTTTGGAATCAACCTTAAGCGAGGTACAAGTAGCTACCAAAAAGGTCCAGCGGAAATCTGTGTCGTTCGGAACTCTTTGAACTTCCTCTCTGGTGGGGGAGTGTGTAGTGAATACTCTTATTTTAGTTTCAAGTTAAATGTTAATTTTACCGTCTTGAATTTCGGAATAGTATAAATTCATTTTAAATTAGTTACCCCATTATAATTCAATTGTGAACCACATTAATACTAATTTTATGTATACTATATTATTTTATTGTATGTAAACATAATTAATTATATATCACAATTGTCAGTTTATTATTTATATTCAAATATTTATTTTAATCTAATACCATGTCAATTTTACAAATAAATAATAGAAATCCAAGGGTTATATTTTCCACCTTTGGTACTGTCGCAGTTTCGCCTAACGGACTCAATACGGCTAGTGAGATAATCACTGGTTGGCACTTAACCAGCGGCAGTGCTTATGGCTACATCATCCAGGTTAACCTATACCGGATAGATGCGCTACGGTCCCAAGCCGTAGCTTGCCTAGGCCAACGACGACGACGTAAACCAACAAGTGGAATGACTATGTAAAGTTGCTATAATGTTTAAATTTAGACACGTAGTCCCTCAACAGGTTTTATTAACGCTGGATCATACCATTCTTCTTCTTTATACAGTATTGTATGGGGGAATTCGCCTGACAGCACTTTGAACAGTATCTTTGTCATCCAAAAACGAGCAATTTCCATAATTTCATTCAAACACATTCTTTAAAGAGCTGAAATTATTATAGATGAAAAGATGTAATCAAAATGGCACATTTTATTTTCATTTACAAATGTATGAAAAATCATTAACTTACAGTGGATAAATAAATATTTTGTAGCTCATCAAGAAATTCACTCATACCAGACTAGGAGTAGATCAAAGTATGTTATACCCATTTTTATTGGATTAAAACTACGGAATGAATTAAGTGCTGATATAAAAAATATTTCTAATGTAAATTTCTTTAAAAACAAATTCAATTTTTTTTTAATAAAGGAATACTGATAAAAATTTAGGATTAAAATGTATATTACTGTATGACTTGTTCATGTCTCGTATGCTATATTACGTGCCTCATTTCTCATATTTACTGTAACTACCAATTCTTTGCATTGTATTGATATCATATCTATAACAATGACTTTAGATTCGTTTAATATCGAAAATGATGACTTAAGATGTAAAAATACTGTAAAATCCCATTTTTACGAAATGGGTCGGGTCTCTTTTTTTCCCTTTATTAATAAATTATTAATAAATTATTATAAATAAAACATGTTCGTGTTTCTCTTTTTCCCTTTATTAATAAATTATTAGGAATAAAACATGTTCCTGTTTATCTTTTTTCCCTTTATTAATAAACTACTAATAATTATTGGAAATAAAACATGCTCGTGTTTCTCTTTTTCCCTTTATTAATAAATTATTAGGAATAAAACTTGTTCATGTTTTTCTTGTTTCTCTTTATTAATAAATTATTAATAAATTATTTGAAATAAAACATGTTCGTGTTTTTATTTTTGCCCTTTATTAATAAACTACTAATAATTATTGGAAATAAAACATGCTCATGTTTCTCTTTTTCCCTTTATTAATAAATTATTAGAAATAAAACATGCTCATGTTTCTCTTTTTCCCTTTATTAATAAATTATTAGAAATAAAACATGTTCGTGTTTTTCTTGTTTCTCTTTATTAATAAATTATTAATAAATTATATATTATTGGAAATAAAACATGTTCGTGTTTTTCTTTTTGCCCTTTATTAATAAACTAATAATAATTATTGGAAATAAAACATGCTCATGTTTCTCTTTTTCCCTTTATTAATAAATTATTAGAAATAAAACGTGTTCGTTTTTTTCTTGTTTCTCTTTATTAATAAATTATTAATAAATTATTGGAAATAAAACATGCTCGTGTTTCTCTTTTTGCCCTTTATTAATAAACTACTAATAATTATTGGAAATAAAACATGCTCATGTTTCTCTTTTTCCCTTTATTAATAAATTATTAGAAATAAGACATGTTCATGTTTTTCTTGTTTCTCTTTATTAATAAATTATTAATAAATTATTGGAAATAAAACATGCTCGTGTTTCTCTTTTTGCCCTTTATTAATAAACTACTAATAATTATTGGAAATAAAACATGCTCGTGTTTCTCTTTTTCCCTTTATTAATAAATTATTAGGAATAAAACATGTTCGTGTTCTCTTTTTTCCCTTTATTAATAAATTATTAATAAATTATTAGAAATAAAACATGTCCTTGTTTTTCTTTTTTCCCTTTATTAATAAATTATTATTAAATTAGGATACGTATGATGCGGTTGTGTAATTACACAAATCATAGGAATCATAGGCATCATTCTATATAAAGAAATGGCATTCCTGGTCGTTTTGAAGACCCTCACATCGTTTTGAAGACCCTCACATCGTTCTGAAGCTTCTTTACCAGTCACTCACCTTCATTTCGCAAAAACCGGCATTTCCGTTAAACAGGTATTCCGGTAAAACGGGATATTACTGTATACTGTATTTTGAGCTATTATTTCGTTTGTATATTCTAATTTAATTAACACTGCTTATTAATGATATTATATATATTATATAATATATAATTATAATTTAATGCTGATTTATTTACTACATTTTGCCCCTGTGTCTTTTGACTTTAATTAATATGAAAGTGCAGTAAAGCTTGAAATTTAAGGGCTAAATTAAATTAAATAAATAGTTCAGTTGACAATTGCTCACTGTATCATTGTAACATAAGAGAAATTGCAATATTGCAATAGTGCAATATTTATCTTATAAATAAATAAAATTATTATTTTAAAGGGCAAATTTTGGGGTTAACGTCTCTAATGACTTATGACAGTGACCTTTGACCATTTTTAGAAGCCTTATAAACTTATACTAAGTGTGGTGATCCTAGGATCAACCGTTGTTCACTCATCTTGGCAACATACATACCCACCCACATACCCAAATAAAACAGTACAGAATGCCCTATCTCCACCGCCTTCGGATTGACCTCGATGAAAATATCTGACCAACATTGTACAAAAAGTTTAGGAAAGGAATTATTATATTTCAGTTCTTAATTCAAATATTAAATTATTTACTATTCTAAATGTTTTTCGTCTGTCTGCCTGTCTGTCTGTCTGTCTGTCTATCAGTCTTTCTGTCTACTGCGTGTCTTTTCGCCTGACTACACTTACTATCTTCATTTCTACCTGTCCATTATTTATATCTGTATTTGTCCACCTGACTAAATCTCCCGTCTTTGTTTTACTCTTTATATCAAACTGTCTGTCTGTCTGTCTATCCGCCCGTCCTCCTGTCTCTCCGCGTGTCTGCATCCCCTTTTCTCACCTCTTTATATGCATAGGAAATATATTAAGAGGGCGCTTTGATGCCATTTCGTTCGGACGTCATCCGGACTCGTTCCTGAACTGCGTCTGAAAATGAAAAAGGGATGGAATGCGAGGATCAGTTTTATATGTGGTTTCGTGATGGCTTTCTTTTCCTTTCAGAGTAAGACCAAATCTCCTGCGCTTACAAAGACTACATACAAAGAATGAGTGAAGCAGAGGAAGAAAATGGTAAGAGAAATCGTTGCTCCACTCTCTCTCTCTAAATATATATATATATATATATATCATACTGTCATTTGAAAATTTATTTTCGTGGAGAATTTGTCAGGTGTGATAAGGAGGAAAAATTAATTAGGAAAATTTGAAAACTTTTTCTTTACCCTCTCTATTTGCTTTTGTTTTTTTTTTTAAATTTCCCCTTATTTCCCCACCCCCTCCCTCTACTTCCCCACTCTTTTTTTTTATCTTTTTATCTCGCACCCTCTTTGTGAAAAAAAAATTAATTACATAAATGAAAGATATTAAAGCCAATTTTTAGTTTAAAATAAAATTTTTACATGTACAGAAAATATCTTACATGGACTATTCGGAAGTTCTTTTGCTTTCATTTTTTCAATGACCTGTTCACGATTTTTTTCACGATTTTTTTTCACGATTTTTTTTCACGATTTTTTTTTGTAAGATTTAAGGATTACAAAATTAATTTGAAAAATGATTTGGCAGCAAAATTTCAGGCGTAGTTTTAGTTAATAATTTTTGGCGTATATTTTAAATCTATATTTTTTCTACTTGTTTCGTGTTTGAGATTAGGATATGTGCACGGGAATGATTTTATGTAAGTGTGTGTGTGTGTGCGCTTTTGCTTATTTTAGTTAGGTTTGAAAAACTGTTCAATATCAACTTGTGTTCGACCCCTGCAGTATCCCGCCGAACAATATATATATATATATATATAATATATATATATATATATATATATATCCACCGATTTACTATAGAGAGTTAGACAATCTCAACAAGTGCATTACTTGTAGCTTGAAACACATCCAGTCCGTACTCCAACTCTCGTCAAGTGTTGTTTAGCATGCCAGGGTTGACGGTATTAATTTCAATGACAATTCAGTCATGCAAAACCGTTCCATTCTCACTCTTCTGCTTGTATACAATGTCTTTCACAAAACCCCACTGAAAGAAATCTAGGGAGGGAGATAAGTCACATGACCCTGGACGCCGGGCAATGGGGCCATCTTTTCTACTCCAACAACTTGGGAATCTTTCTTCCAGATACACACACACACACACATTATTGTCGAAATGTTATTGACAAAGTATCGCTGACAAGTGAGTCATCAACTCCGAAAGCGAGAAAGTGGATAATAAGGAGTCCAAATGGCTACATATATCGCATATTTTGGTCATAAAATATCGCATTGAAGCCAATTTAGGTTTGTAACAGCTTTAGGACCCCATTTCGGCTTGATGATGAATTCCTAATAACAATACGAATCAGAAAAATTGTAGTGTTGTTGTGGTTGTTGTTTTTGTTGTTGCGTTATTGGCGGTAGTGTGAATAGGGTTTTATAAACAATTGGTAAGTCTTGGTAATGTCGTAAAGCGTTCATGCTTATGTCACTTTGTTTAAGCGATAGAAACTCCTACTTTATTTCAGATTGTTCATGGACACTATATATATATAATTCTCAACTAAAAATATATATATTTAAAATTTCACTACAAAATTACTTTCGAATTAACTAGTTTATTGTTGGGGGGGGGGGGGGTAGTTTAGGTTAATTTAAGTTGCGTGTTGTTAAATTATATTATGTTATGATAAGTTAAAAGGTCAACTTACGAAACCTACAGTATATTCATTTTATCAGTAGCTTTATTAACCCAACTTAACCCACTTGACTCACTTACCTAACTTAATTTACCATAGTATAATCTAACCCAGGGTTTCTCAACGGGGGCGATTTCGCCCCCCTGGGGGCGAAAATGAAATTATTGGGGGGCGAAAGTGGGCGAAAATTTGACTGAAGGGGGGCGAAAATTTATTTAGGCAACGATTAAAATTAAATTATTTTCGAATTGCTCATCAATGGTTTTGAAACACTATTCGGAGTATGCATTGTGCTAAAGAAATAAGAAAACATAAAAATAACATATATTATATGGCTTGGATATTTCGAAAGCTTAATGAGGTATCACTTCAACTTCAAGGAAAATTTATTACATTGATTGATTGTAAAACAGTATTGAAAGCATTTACTGAAAAATTGGAAATTTTTTAAGATAATTTACTTAAAAAAATGTTTCACAGCATGCCTGAGCTGGCAGAAATTTGTTCTTCACTTACCAAAATGGATCTTGAAACGTATTCTGGACACTTATGTTCGTTAAAAAGTGACATGAACAAAAGATTCTCTGATTTATTTTCCTTTGAAGTAAAACCATGGATGTTAGACCCATTTAATTGTGATGTTAGTTCAGCTGAAGAAGAAATTCAAGAAGAATTAATTGAATTACGATTCAATGATAACTCAAAATACATGTATGATAAAGTAGGAAAGACTGAATTCTGGTCATTAAAAGACTGTAAAACACTATATCCAAGGTTATGGACCGAAATGGCCAAAATAATTGTCTGTTTTCCAACATCATATATGGTTGAAACTGGGTTTAGTTCAGTGAATAAATTACTAACAAAGGAAAGAAACAGATTGGATGTATGCAGAAGAGGTGACATAAGAATTAAGCTCAGCGACATTGAACCGAACATTGCATATTTAGTAGAAAAACACCAATCTCAAGGATCTCATTAAATAAAATAGTAAGTTTGAAAGTTTTTTTATTTCACTTTTTTTTGTGTGTGTAGGGGGGCGATTTGAAAATAGAGTGGGCAAAATTTTTTTCAAGGGGGCGATGGTTAAAAAAAGGTTGAGAACCACTGATCTAACTAACCTAACCTAATATGAGTTAATCTAACTTAATATGAATTTATTTAACTCAAATCTAATCTAGATAAACTTAATATAACCAAGAATTTTTACCCATAAAATTTCCTTTTCATAACTGTTCAACGATCAAAATTTCGATAGGTTATAGGTTTTGTTAGATTAAGTTTGGTTTGGTTGTGATAGGTTTGTTTAGGATAAGTTAAATTAGGTTAGCGTAAGCTGTCCATGCAGATAAGTATAGGTCCTATAGAAAAATCTGCAGTAACAATTATGAACTATAATGAGTCCACGACTGCTGTCTCGAAAGCGTAAATTTTCTATTTTATGGCTATAATTGCTATGACTGCTGGCTGTTTTGAATAAAATAGTGGGTAAAAAAAATTTCAAGAAACGAGCAGGCAGGCACGGATACAAAACTACAGTACAATAACTGGTCAAGAGCGGGTAAACATATATATAGACCAACAATTTGGTCAAAATTTTCTGTAAAGAATATACAGGTGTATGACAGCCTACGTAATGCTATCTTTGGTACTTTGTGAAGCCTTGGCGTAAAAATGTGGCAACTGTAAACAACAGTTTAAAGTACAGTCCAAAACAAACCATGCTACTACGATGCTCAAACGCAGGATACATATACTTAGGCAAATACACATCCATACACATGCTTAGCAGACCCAAAGCTGCAGAAATGATGTATCTCTGATGTATCTCTGACATCAGTTAGGGATATATTTCTTAAGAAATCAAAGTTTAATAATGGTTCGCCTTTAGTTGTTACATTTAAGTATACTAAAAGTCAATGTTTGAGCGGTTTGACCCCCTTTCTAACGTCTAAGGACAATATGGCAGAGGGGACCTACAATTTACTAACTTTCACCAAATAGGGGAAAGTTCCTTAATCGTTAAAATCACAAGTCACGAAGTTTGAGTAGAGATTTGCAGCCTCATTCTTTAACCAC
>JAJOZX010006541.1:192500-237500 GCA_023014485.1 Bathynomus jamesi
CCATCGCTCGGAATCCCTATCGGCGGCAGATAACGACGAACCCGTCCGATTATCGATCTCTTTAGTATCGGAATCGTTATCGGAGAGTCTAAGATCGTTTTTGGGCCTAATCGTGCAAGTTAATGTCGTCACGTCCGGATTGAGAATCGTGGGCAAAATGGTGACGTCACTTTTCATCATATCGTTATGAATACCCTGTTTGCCGGACGAAATTCCACCCATAACCATATGCTGGGCATTTAAATCGGGTCCTTGTCCACTTTCTATCGTTTTCTCGTTGTCCTCAGGTTTCACTTTACGTCCGCAGACGATGACCATGATGACGACGATTACGATGACGATCACCCCAGCACCTCCGCCCACGATGAAAATGATCGGAATCACGGCTACCGAGGAGAGAAGAGGGGAAGAGTGACTTGGCTGTTCATTGGGTATGATAATAATAATATTAATAATAATCTATACTATAATAAGAGAGCTGTCCGTCTGTCCGTCTGTCTGTCCGTCTGTCTGTCCGTCACACTTTCAGAAATTGTGAGAAAAAATTGTGAGAAAAAATTCAGAAATGATCAGGTTCAGAAATCTTGACACAATGTGAAGCTCAAAATTTTCACGGCTGCGTTCTTTTCTGTAGTTTAGCCTGTCTGTTTGTCTGTGAAATTTATCCCGGGCAGTAATGGGGGATGGGTGGGGTAATGGGGAGCGGTGGGGTAATGGGGAGGGGTGGGGTAATGGGGGAGGGGGTTAGATTCAGAAATCTTGACACAATGTGAAGCTCAAAATTTTCACGGCTGCGTTCTTTCTATAGTTTAGCCATGGGGAGGGGTTATGCCCGTTAGGGGTTAGGTACCCGGGGGGTACCTAACCTTAACCCGGGCAAAGCCGGGTCAGGTAACCTTGTAATAATAATAATAATATATCGCCAGGACACACACACACACACACACACACACACACACACACACACCACAACACACAAAATATATATATATATATATATATATATATATATATGAAAAGGTTTATTGGCAGACTATAGTCCATATGACAAATATTATTAATACAATGACAGTTCACATACTAAGGATAGAAATATATACAATTGATTAGAAATAATACTGTAATGTCGAAGTTAAGTGGAGCTACGACAGACGTTTCGTATCAAGAATTCCATAGCTTAGAGGATAAATAGCAGGACTCATGGATAGCTTGGATAATCGGGTTGGTTGATTTTTTAATCTTTGCATTAGATTGTATTGAGCACGTCTTGTTACCTCCGGAAGGTCGGGACAGTGCGGGTAGCAAACATTTGCGAAGCTGAGCATCTCGGGGTAATTTATGTAAGGTCTAAAAGACTTGTTGTACAGCAAATTTAGGGTTCTGCCAGAACCTTTTTTATAATTCACCCACAGTTGCTGTCCGTATTATACTGCAGAAAGTACGAAAGAGAGTGTCTTTAGCTTCACTTGTACAAAATCGAAAGTTCCTTATGGTCATATTCGCTTTAGCACACAGGCTTCGAGATTGTTTTTTTATATCCGAGTCATCACTCAAGGAGCTGGTAATAGTTTGACCCAAATACTTAAACGCTTGTACTTCCTCAATTACTTCACCATTCATTTTAGACCTTTTATCAGCTGGCTGATTACAGCTTTAGGATGAAATTGCATAACTTTAGTTTTTTGTAAATTAAAAAGAATATCATGCTTCTGCGAATACACTTCGCAGACTTTTAGTAGCCGATCCAGACCTTAACAGAGGGACTTATTAACACCATATCATCAGCATAAACTAAGTTATTTATCCTTGTATTATCTATACAACAACCCACTGTTGCCTCATTAAGTGAAGCAATTAATCCGTCGATATATACATTAAACAGCATAGGGGAGAGCAAGGAGCCTTGTCTCACCCCGCAAGAGGAGGCAAAACACTCGGATAGTACATTGCCCCACCTAACGGTGAAAGATTGGTGGGAATACCAAAATTTCGATACGTTTAATATGTACATGGGAACCTTCCTGTCTTCTAGTTTTTCAAATAAAATATCGTGGTTCACCCTATCATATGCCATACTTATATCTAGGAAACAGCTATAAATAGTTGAATTATTGTCAGTGTATTTAGATATTGTTTCTTTAAGTACATAGATACACAGGTCATTTGAGTGTGACCTTTTAAAACCAAACTGATTAGGAGATGTCCATAGGAAATCATTTAATCGGAGTAACAACAAGAGTTTCTCGTATTAATAATATTTGTCATATGGACTATAGTCTGCCAATAAACCTTTTCATATAATATATATAATATATATATATATATATATAATGTCCTCTCAGCTCATTAACTCTCTGCACACGAACAACAAAATTTGCAATACTCTGTACAAAGTAACTGTGATAAATCTGAGAAATGTCTTGTTTAGTCGATGCTATCAATTCTTCTATCGTGCGTGGATTCTTTTTAAACAGTCTATCTTTCAATAACTCCACACATAAAAGTCACAATGGCTTAAATGTGGTGATATTGGTGGTGATGATATTCTTTTATCATAACCGCAAGAAATCTGTCGGACAGACATTTTGTCGGAAGTATTTGCGTAAGTATCAAGAGCTGAGAGGACATCAGATACTACAGCATACTTTTGCGCTATGGGACTCAAATGTGTAGAAAAATGTACAGTAAAATTTCGTGTTTTTTAATTAAGTTAATAAAAAAAATACAAACATTTTAAAGTTCAAAACATGTTTAAAAAATCACTCGACATATATATATATATATATATATATATATATATATATATATATACATACACACTCGACATATATATATATATATATATATATATATATATATATATATAATATATATATATATATATATATATATATATATTATATAATCACTTCCTAACTTCCGGAGCTTACCTTGTTTCCGTAAAGTGATTTGCCGCACGTCAATTCCGTATTCATTAAAGACGGAACAATGTAAGTGGTGAAATCTTGATCTTTCGTTGCGTTGATCCTCAAGAGCGATAACACACCGTCGGCTCTTTGTTCTTCCGATATGACGACCCTTCCGTTCGAATCTGTCGATCGAAACAAGAACGGAAACGTTATGGAAAGAGTCTTCCGCCTTTAAATATCATTTTTTATCTCTTTATTTATCTCGCTTTTCGTGTATCTCTCTCTCTGCAAAGTGTCGTCAGTAAATTCGCGAACCACCATCAATGTGTTTTGAATGAAACAATTCCGCGAATTTGTTGACTGGACCTCGTATTTTGCAGTAATTTTTAGCCATTTACAATAACTCATAAATAAACTGTATTTGTTTATTTATTTATTTAAAATTTATTTATAAATGTCTCTCTCTCTCTCTCTCTCTCTCTCTCTCTCTCTCTCTCTCTCTCTCTCTCTCTCTCTCTATATATATATATATAATATATATATATATATATATATATTATAAAGTTACCATGACTACATCACTTAAATCTCTCACACAGTATATTCTCTGCCTCGCACTTAATCTTACATAACATCCACACCTAAGTTAATTAAAGGGACTAGCTGCGTCCATAACATTCACTTCTCGCACAAAAGCTAATTATGAGAACAAACACTTAGTCACACGGCAAATAGAACCTTTGTTTGCCCGCCTTGTCTGTTTATTAAAGGCCTTTATTTTATCTCCGGTAAGAAATTAACATGTTAGTTTTTGGTGAAAGATAAGTCTCGTTATTTAACCTAGATGAGATGCCAACAAGGTTCGTATACACATTTAGGTGTACGACCACCGTAGGAATAGAAATATGGGTATGAATAGCAATGGGATTTATATATATATATATATATATATATATGAGAATTATCCGCGCAAGATGAGAGCGAAAGAACGAAACAAATGAAAAAATGAGGTAACCACCCGGGAATCGAACCCGGGATCTTCCGATTGCCGGTCAGATATGATAACCATTACACCACGGGCCTCACCCAATCAAATGTCGTAATTCCTCTACATGCGCGCAGAAACCAATGCCCCAAAGGGGCACCTCCCGCATGCCGTAACATTATATACATTATAACTGCAAACACGCAGTATAATTAACGTAAAGAACGACGCTTTGTATAGGAGAATTATCCGCGCAAGATGAGAGCGAAAGAACGAACCAAATGAAAAAATGAGGTAACCACCCGGGAATCGAACCCGGGATCTTCCGATTGCCGGTCAGATATGATAACCATTACACCACGGGCCTCACCCAATCAAATGTCGTAATTCCTCTACATGCGCGCAGAAACCAATGCCCCAAAGGGGCACCTCCCGCATGCCGTAACATTATATACATTATAACTGCAAACACGCAGTATAATTAACGTAAAGAACGACGCTTTGTATAGGAGAATTGTCCGCGCAAGATGAGAGCGAAAGAACGAAACAAATGAAAAAATGAGGTAACCACCCGGGATCTTCTGCGCGCATGTAGAGGAATTACGACATTTGATTTGGTGAGGCCAGTGGTGTAATGGTTATCATATCTGACCGGCAATCTGAAGATCCCGGGTTCGATTCCAGGGTGGTTACCTCATTTTTTCATTTGTTTCGTTCTTTCGCTCTCATCTTGCGCGGATAATTCTCCTATACAAAGCGTCGTTCTTTACGTTAATTATACTGCGTGTTTGCAGTTATAATGTATATAATGTTACGGCATGCGGAGGTGCCCCTTTGGGGCATTGGTTTCTGCGCGCATGTAGAGGAATTACGACATTTGATTGGGTGAGGCCCGTGGTGTAATGGTTATCATATCTGACCGGGAATCGGAAGATCCCGGGTTCGATTCCCGGGTGGTTACCTCATTTTTTCATTTGTTTCGTTCTTTCGCTCTCATCTTGCGCGGATAATTCTCCTATACAAAGCGTCGTTCTTTACGTTAATTATACTGCGTGTTTGCAGTTATAATGTATATATATATATATATAAAGTATATGAAAATTATTTCACGAAAGTAACACGTGAATAATATTTATGATGACAATAACCACGAAGGAAAAAGGAAACACAGATTGGTGTTCAAGCGCTTTCGTCTAATGACATCCTCAGGAACACTGACATAAATAAGAAGTTCGAGACTATATATAAGTCACAAAAAAAAATAGAAAAATAAAAATTGTAGGAGGAACATACAAATATATAAGGAAAAGCTACCAGAGTTTTAGCACTTTGCCCCTCTTGTCTAAATCCGTTCTGAACGAATTCAAAACAACAGGATCAAGCGAAAAAAGGCCCTGGCTAATGTTAAAATTATTTGTAAATTGAATAATAGCAGACTCAAGAATATTTCTGTTAACAATGTTGCTTGAGTGAAACAAAATTGAAGCATTATTCCAATCAACACAGTGGGATAACTCTGACAAATGGACGAAAAGGGCGCTGGACGACTGTACCGTTCTAACGGAATATTGATGCTGTTTTACACGCGTGTCCAAATCCTTTCTCGTCTGTCCAATGTAAAAGAAATATTCTTGAGTCTGCCATTATTCAACTTACAAATAATTTTAACATTAGCCAGGGCCTTTTTCGCTTGGTCCTGTTGTTTTGAATTCTTTCAGAACGGATTTAGACAAGAGGGGCAAAGTGCTAAAACTCTGGTAGCTTTTCCTTATAAATTTGTATGTTCCTCCTACAATTTTTATTTTTCTATTTTTTTTTTGTGACTTATATATAGTCTCGAACTTGTTATTTATTTCAGTGTTCCTGAGAATACCATTAGACGAAAGCGCTTGAGCACCAGTCTGTTTCCTTTTTCCTTCGTGGTTATTTTCATCATATATATATATATATATATGTGTGTGTGTGTGTGTTTTACAGAGAATCTGTGTAACTAGGGATTTCATGAAATCCCTAAAATGTTCAGGGATTTCATGTAAAGGTAAGTCATGATAGTTTCGTTGAACCTACTGGAAAATTACTGAGTGCCCGGTTAGATCATGTGTACGACCTTGACGATTGGTTAGGATGAGTCGTGATATTTTCTTTGTAGGGATTTCATGAAATCCCTAGTTACACAGATTCCCTGTAACACACACACACATATATATATATATTACAATCAATGTTTGAACCAGTCATTTCACGTAATGTCTAAAAATTCCAGGCATTTAAGGTGATTCGATTTAGCGATTAATGACTTCGTGAAGGTTAGGTTAGGTTAAGTTAGGGTCGTTAGGTTAGTAATGCGTATTACCTAAGTTGAAGGGCTACAGGTATTACACAAAATGCCTAAAATTTGTAGGTATTAAGGTATTACGTGAAATGAATGGTTTCACACATTGACTGTAACATATATATATATATATATATATATATATATATATATATATATATATATATATAGAGAGAGAGAGAGAGAGAGAGAGAGAGAGAGAGAGAGAGAGAGAGAGAGAGAGAGAGAGAGAGAGAGAGAGAGAAACACATTCGAGACGCTTGACACTCACCTGGATTAAGAGTTGCACCATCCTTCATCCACGTGACTGCTAGTGGATGTGGCACTGCCGTAGCTTCGCAGCGTAGCTCCGCGGATTGGCCCCTCTTAGCGGCAACAATTCTGGAAGCCGAAATGACGGGAGGACCCCGTAGCCGCAAGTGTACCCTGCCCTCCAGCGGGCTGTAGCCGCGGAGAGGGCTATGCAAAGGTAAGTGCCTGCCGTTTCTTTAGAAGCCTTCAAGGTAAGTGTGGGTCCTTTGCTTACAATCTGAAAATAAAGAAAGGTATCACACACACACACACACACACACACACACACACACACACACACACATATATATATATATATATAACTTTAATAAAAGTTTAATAAAGTTTAAAAAAAAAAACATAATTGTCTTAAACTTACCATGTTGCTTTCAATGTGATGCCAAGTTATTTCCGGTTGTGGATTACCATCTACTTTGCATCTCAGAGTCACTTCCGCATCCGGATCAGCAGATTCACTTTCGGGAGCGGTTTCGAACCTTGGAGCATCTTCGAAAGAAAATTAAGAGTCATATATGAATTAACTTATTATTATTATAATTATTATTATTATTATTATTTTGAGAATCTTCCTCAAAGTTTCTCGAGGAATTTCTCGCACATTGAGAAATTCCTTTAAAAACTTGGAGGAGACTTCTCAAAAATACATTAAATTAGAAACGGAGTTTAAATGTATTATTATTATTATTATTAGTAGTAGTAGTAGTAGTAATAGTAGTGAAATTTAGTAGTTTTCTATAGTCACTATACTTGTATACATAAGTTATTGCTCTTAAAATTCACACACACACACACACACACACACACACACACACACACACACACACACATACACAGAGGGTTGTCAAAAGTAAATAGACAGCACCGGGTTTTTTTCATAGTTTTTATTTAATAATAAAAGTTAATGAATAATAACAGATTTATTTGAATCGCTATATTTAGAATGGTGTTGCCTTTCCCTTTTTTATTACAGAAAACTGACACACCTTCTCGCATTCCATTGATTAGCTTTGACGTTTGTTGTTGAGGACAATCATTCATCGTGCTGTCTATTAGTTTTGTCAACTCTCTCTCTCTCTCTCTCTCTCTCTCTCTCTCTCTCTATATATATATATATATATATATATATATATAGGGTGAACAAATGTAGGTGGACAGTAAATGATAACGTTTATTTTGAGAATACATATTTAATTTTTTTTGTATACTATAATACAAAATAAAATTTAAATAAATTTAGTTATAATATTTAATATATAAACACAAAACACCATAGTTATAATGAACACCATAGTTATAATATAATATAACACAAACCGTATTCAACCTACTGTCCACCTACTTTTGGTTCACCGTGTATATATAATGTTCATATGTCTGAGACACAGGTTTTACGTTTCTTCTTGTTTTTTTTGTTTCACGTTGATAGTATGGCGTTTTTACTGATAACTGAGGAGCGAGTTGAAGTAATTTTCATACACGCAAAATCTGACAAGATTGGCAACCCATTGCCCATGAAACAGTTGAGAAATTAGTGCAACGTTTTAAAGAAAATGGCAGTGTTTGTGACCTTTCCAAAAGTGAACGCCCCAAAAGCGCAATTGATGCTGACACATCGCAAACAGTGATTGAACATTAAAATTTTGGTCAAAAGTCAGAAAAAGTCTTTGGGGAAGTTGAGTTACGAAACTGGTGTCGGTGCTTCATCCATAAGGCATGAAAGGAAATAATTTTCATCCTTATAAAGTGCAGCTTGTCGAATAACTTCATGGGATGATAAGGATCGTCGAGTGGAGTTCTGTGAAGGGTTGTTTAACAGAATAAACCTCACAAAGTGGATAATGTTTAGTGATGAAGTCCAGTTTAATTTAAGAGGCCATGTTAACGGCCATAACTCGAGGTAGTGGAGCGATGAAAAGCCATATTGGTATGAAGAGGGTCATTGTCAAATGACAAACTCATCGAACCCTACCTCTTCACTGAAAATGTGACTGGTAAAACTTATTTAGAAATGTTTCAGAAGTTTATATTTCTAATAATCGAAGAAATGCCACTTCACGAAAGTCAGAATTTGTGTTTCCAACAGGATAGGATCCCTCCCTATTACGTACTAGCTGTTCGCAATTACTTACATAATATGTTCCCCAATAAATGGATTGGCAGACGTGGGCCTGTAGAGTGGCCTCCCACATCTCCGAACCTTACACCCCTTGACAAATTTCTGTAGGGTTTGAAATCTGTTGTCTATGTAGACAAACAAAGAACAATTGAGGATTTGAAAGGTAAGACAAAACTGGAACTGCAGCGAGTTTTCTGCTGAAACAATCAGAAGTGTTCAGAGAGGTTCCCTTACGAGTAATGAAGTGTGTTGAAGTTAAGGAGTGAATAATTACAACACTTTCTGTAATATTATGTTGAAACTAGAACATTATCATAAAGTTGTATTAATCTTTCTACATATTCCATTGTCTCCAGACGTATGAAACACCCTATATATATATAATATATATATATATATATATATATATATATATATAATATATTATATATATATATATATATATATATCATCACTAAATTTTTTATTGTTAAATCATTTATTCCTTTTTCTGACAAGATGTTCCATGCTTCCACTGATGAAGGCATTTTTCAGTTGTAATTTTACCATATTTTAATTATTAATATAAAATACACCGAACGCAAGCAAAGCCATTCGATAATTTCCCTCGAGTATAGAGTGCAGTAGGATTTTGAAAAAAGAGAACAAGAAAAAGCTAATACAAATATCATTAATAATAATATAATAATAATAATAATAATAATAATAATAATTATTATTATTATTATTATTATTATTATTATTTTATTTTATTGTTATTTCGAAAATAAAGGCAGATGTACTGTAAATATAAATTTTACAAAATTTCTTTGTCAACCCTTAACTCTTATCATTATTTCCCATGATAAAACAAACAAATGTGCTCAGGGTCAGATTTATAATACCCGAATACAGAGAATGTACCAGATAACAAAGGATTTGCAGTAGGAAGCACAAAAACACACACACACACATACACAAAACGTACGAAACACAAAGGAATTAAGAAGCACAAATACAGATACTGTAATACTGTAAAGAAAGACGAGTTAGAAAGCACGAATGCGGAAAAGTTATCAAACAAAAGAAAATCAGGTCGCACGAACAAGAAATTCGTCCTTTTTGAGAGAGAGAGAGAGAGAGAGAGAGAGAGAGAAGAGAGAGAGAGAGAGAGAGAGAGAGAGAGATCTTAAAATGCGGGAATGCACACACTCCTTCTTCCAAAACAAAAAATACTGAGGACGCTCCAATGCAGTATTCGTTTTAATCCGTAGAAATCCTGCACCGGTGGCAATTGGATTAAAATGGACGAAATCTGAATAAGTTCTCCAGTAATGGGATAAAGGTTGTCAAAAATAACTGAAAAAGTTTGCAAATTCTTTCCGCAGAAATGTGTTCATTCCGAAGATGAAGTTAAGCTTGTATATTTTCTGTTTTCGGGTTTATATAATTCCTTACTTGTCTTCCATTTTTCTCTCTCTTTTTTTTCTGCTTGTCTATCTATCTATCTATCTGGTTGTACGTCTATTTGTCTCTTTGTCTGTTTGCTCGTTTTTTTCCTTTATATATATATATATATATATATATATATATATATATATATATATATATATAGTTTCTTTAAGCAACTGAACTTTTCGTTTTTCAGGAAATAAAAGCGTATATTATCTTCCTATTGGGTTTTTATGAGTTTTCTTTTAAACTTTTTTAGTTAAAAATTCGTGTGTATATATATATATCTGTGTGGTGTGTGTGTGTGTGTGTGTGTGTGTGTGTGTGTGTGTGTGAACTAATAATAATAATAATAATAATAAAGTATTTAAAAAACACTTACATCGAATATTAAGCGGCTGCGTTCTCCTAATAGTGCCAACAGCATTCGTAGCTTCGCAGGCGATGGGAGTGCCATGATCCGCTCGTGTAAGGACTCCTAAATTGAGTGTAGAGCCAGTTGCCCCGGTGACCTCTTTCCCGCGACGGAGCCACTTATATTTTACTTCTGTCGGGTTTGCTTCTGCGTGACAGGTGACTTTCGTCTCGCTTCCCTCAGAGAGTTCTGCTGAAAGGTTATATATAAAAATATATATATACAAAGAAGTGAGTGCCCAATTTG
The DNA here is from genome assembly GCA_023014485.1 of Bathynomus jamesi. Taxonomy (NCBI): domain Eukaryota; kingdom Metazoa; phylum Arthropoda; class Malacostraca; order Isopoda; family Cirolanidae; genus Bathynomus; species Bathynomus jamesi. Next base: position 203,247 of record JAJOZX010006541.1, read on the forward strand.
TTGATGGCTCATATCTTCGAAGTATTCACCGTTTGGGCAATTCACTACTCTCCTACATAACTTTAAGTTGAAATGTAGGATAACCAAGAGTTATTTAGTTATGAGTTGTTGTTATACAACTCGTACTTATGAGGTACCTAACAAAATGTGTAAAACTAACTGTTGACATGATCGCAGTTTGGTTTGAGAGGTTATATAATATCTCTTCCGTTAAAGCTCACCGGGATCGTGCATGGGATCTTCTTGTTAGTTATGACCGGGTTAGTTTTTAGTTAGGTTACGTTTGGTTAGGTTAGGTTAGAATTTAATGAAGTATTATAAGAAATTGTGTTTCAAATCGCTTCCTTAATTTTGTGTGAATTTTTTTTTTTTTTTTGTGTAAATACGTGTAAATTCTAAAAAAAAAAAAAAATAAAAAAAAAATCTGTAAAAAACATTCGTAAATTATGTAACTGTAACTCTTAGGTACAAACTGAGTGAAAAAAAAAACAACTAAAATATTTGTGTAAATTACATAAATTTTATGGTAACATTTTAAATGTTTTATGAATCATACGTGTAAAAGTTTAATTTACTCATTTACACACAGTCGTGAGAACTTTTACAATCAGTTTATGAAAAAAAAAATTTTCAATTATTTATTTATATGTAAACAATAAATTTGATTCCCTTAAAATTTTAGTTCTATTTCATATAGGAATTTAACACCTTATAAAAATTGCAATTTGTCCCATTAAAACCATATTGAAAATATCATCAAATTATTATTATTATTATTATTATTATTATTATTATTATTAAAAATACAGGCTGTCTGAACTCTCTCGCACAATTATCGACCTATACATACATTGATACATACAATAGTATATTGGTAAAAATCCCGAGTTTGGGGGTGCCAGTCCAGTGCCAGTGTCAAATGAGGGGAAGAGTGGGGGAAAAGGGGGTGAGGAAAAAGAGAAGGGAAAAGGAAAAAAGCTAAATTTTAATTTCTAAAAGGGGTGGGAGGGAGAGAGGGTGGTAAGGTAAGGGTGATAACTTGATAAGATAAGGGGCTGGGGAGGCTGATAAGAAAAAAATAAGAAAAATGTTTGTGACGTCATACTATGAACTTTAACAGTTACCATTTAATTTAAGTGATATGAATATAGAGTATAGTGACCTAACCTAACCTAATGTGGTGGAGTACCAGTTCAATATAGGCTATAGTAACGTACCCTAACCTAGCCTAAACTGGAAAATAAATGAATAACAAATAAGACTAACCTAACCTAGCATAACGTAATGTGAGACAGTAATAGACTATGGTAACCTAACCTAACTCGCATGCATCATCTTTTCACGCTGACCCAAAGCGGCCACCATTCAGCTGACATAATTGTGGACAAAATCTAAATATCCAGCCACGTGTGTGTGTATATATATATATATATATATATATACAAGGCGTCCCAAAAAAATGTATACACACTTTAAATACTTATAAAGGCAGTGTTTATTAAAATACATTTCATTTTCAAAATGTAATAGAATCTACAGACATTATTTAATTGTTTTGTCAACGCCTGTTTTCAAACTGACGTCCGTTCTGGTCCAGGCACTGCTGATAACGCGAAGCAATGGAATCGCAAACATCACGAAACATTTCGTTTGGTATTTGTGTGCATTCTCGTTCAATGGCTGCTCTCAATTCAGCGACTGTTGCAGGTTTTATAGCGTAGACTTTGTCTTTAAGTATTCCCATAAAAAAAAGTCTAGTGGTGTGAGGTCTGGTGAACGCGGAGGGTATTCTACGAAACCCCTTCGTCCAATCCACATCCACATCGTGCCAAGTACCACTCGCAATACTCCACTCTTCGGTCAGGATCATCTTCATTAATAGCATGGACTAATCTTGGAATGTAACTATTCCATTGACAGCGCTTCAAAATGCGTTGGACAGACGATTCTGAAATTCCTACCTCACGACTCGCTTGCCGCACAGATTTTCTTGGACTTTGGTGATACGTTTCCAGTACTCTTTCTTCTTGCTTTGTGGGGCTTGTCGATGTCCGTGGTCTTCCGGAACGCTTCTTGTGGACATTCTGAACAGTTCCATCGGCTTCAAACTTATCTCTAATTCGAGTGATGGTAAGTCGCGTTGGTGGATCTGTTTGAAACTCCCTCCTAAACTGTCTTTGCACTTCAACTGCGTTTTCACACTTCCAGTAGCATTTTAGAATGAATTTCCTTTGTTCAAAGCTTAGTCTGACTGCCATTATTAATTCTAATGGGTTTAACTTGGAAAGAAAGAAACATCAATTGAGCTATCAGCTGTTAAAGTGTGTATACATTTTTTTGGGACGCCCTGTATATATATATGGATCATCCAACACCCTCTGATTATCATGCTCTCATCTTTTTCGACAGCTATAGAAATATAACGCTTACTCAGATACGAGTATAGGGCCACACACACACACACACACACACACACACACACACACACACACACACTTTTCACTGAGGGCACTCTAACATACAGTTGCTATCTCAAATTCGTTTAAAATCAGTGAATACCTGATTTTACAGAATCTAAAGAATTAAAAACAAAGTTATTGATCATATTTTCTACTTAGTTATTATAGCATCAACTCTGTGTATAAAGCGTAATTTGAGAATTTCCTCTCGAGATCCACACGGTCGTTTATGAGTTATATATTTACTGGAAATTTTGGGAGGATGATACCCTCACTCCCTTTTATGAGATGTATTTGAGGGTAAAGGGAGATCAATCTAATTTACATAGACCGGGTTAAGGGAGACTTCATAAACATTGATAAGCTATATTTGAGGATCGCGTAGCCATGACCCACGCGTACAAAAGTTGGACATTGTATAGGTTAGCTAATGTACTAATTTTAACAAGCAACGGAGAATAGACTATAAAGACAGAGCAGATAATCTCCTTAATAATTTAGAAATTTTGCACTTTGACCCTACCAATCTTTGATAAAGTAGAATTTCATTGTGTTGTGTAGCATAAATTGTACCATATTAATATTGATTTGAAAATAAAAAAGGTCTAAACCTAGTTTGCTAAGTCTTAAATGGACGAATGAATACCATGTATGACACAGAAATCTTTTTTTATTATTGCAGGTGAAAAGGGTTATGGCCTGAGAACTGGAAAACCACTTCATTATTGGAATGTAAAGTTTCATAGTGATTAAAGATTTTATGATTCAAGTAGGGGACTTTTCAGTTGGAAATGAGACGGGAGGATGGAGCATTTACGGGGGCCAATTTGAAGACACTGTATGGTAACATAATCATCCAGTGGTGAGCAGAGTTTATGAGGGTATATATCTTGCCCTGAAAGCTCTTATTAGGCAGCTGATATTGGTTTCAAAATGAGACGTGAACCAATAAAAAAAACAAATATTTAAGTATCTGATTCGAATTATCACCAAATCCTAACCGTAAGTAAACAGTATCAAAATTTCTGTGCTAAAACATGCCTGTATGATTATACTAGTTCTGTACAAATAGAGTTAAAGACACTCCCTTTCGTACTTTCTGGGCAGCATCTCTGGGTCAATTATAACAAAAAGAATTATTCTGGTAAACCCTATAAGGAATTAGGCTGTTTTAAAATTGTATTTATTTTTATGTAGGTTAGGTACCTTCCTGTTGAATAATAAAATAGATACCAGGTTAAGATGTTGAATGTTTTGCAATAATATGAATGTAGTTTAGATAAAGTGGATAGCTTTGGACAAGTATTTTAATAAATTGAGGAATCTCAGATCTCATCAGATCCTGAAATGTAGCTTATAAACGTTTATGAAGTCTCCCTTAACCCAGTTTACCCTTAGTTTAGTTTAGGTTAGGTTAGCCTATCCTTCCCCCTCAAATACATCTCATAAAATGAAGTGAGGACATCATCATCCCAAAATTTCCTGTAAATGTATAACTCATAAACAACCGTGTGGACCTCGAGGGGAAATTCTCAAATGATACTTTATGCACAGAGTTAATGCTATAATAACTAATGTCTAATCTCTTTTATCAAGCAGAAAATATTATCAATAGCTTTGTTTTTAATTCTTTAGATTCTGTAAAATCAGGTATTCACTGATTTTAAGCGAATTTGGGCCTGGATAGCAACTGTATGTTAGAGTGCCCTCAGTGAAAAGTGTGTGTGTGTGTGTGTGTGTGTCCCTATACTCGTATCACGAAGGAAAAAGGAAACACAGAATGGTGCTCAAGCGCTTTCGTCTAATGACATCCTCAGGAACACTGAAATAAATAACAAGTTCGAGACTATATAGATAGGTCACAAAAAAAAATTAAATAGAAACATAAAAATTATAGGAGGAGCATACAAATTTATAAGGAAAAACTACCAGAGTTTTTGCACTTTACCCCTTTTGTCTAAATCCGTTCTGAACGAATTCAAAACAACAGGATCAAGCAAAAAAAGGCCCTAGCTAATATTAACATTATTTGTAAGTTGAATAATGGTAGACTCGAGGATAATTATGTCGCAAATGACATGGCCTGAAGTTGAAATAAAAAATACATTTTTCTAATGTATTTTGGTGTGCTCTGTTCAAATATAACCTTCATTTCTTGTGCAAATTAACAGAAATACGTGTTTGGGCCATGCAATGACAACTGTATTTCTGTTCATTTGCACAAGAAATGAAGGTCATATTCGAACAAAGCACACCAAACTATACTTGAAAAATGTATTTTTGACTACATTTTATACAATAAAGCATAACCTAACATGTTCATGTTACGAGATCTCGTAAACGACGCATTACCACAGGAAACGTGAAAAACACCAAAATTAACCAGAAAAGTTTGCTCTCGTCATTTTCGTTTAACCTAACGAAAATATCACGCCTTAACATAACCAATCATCAAGGGCGTACAGTTGACCTAACCGGGCATTCAATTAACCTAACCAGGCATTCAGTTGACCTAACCTGGCATTCAGTTGACCTAACCGGGCATTCAATTAATCATTTAATTAATTATCTAGGGCACATGACGAATCAAGTTCTCAAAGTCGAAACCACACGAACGGCACGTCATAATTCTATCACAAACACCACTAAACTGAATCCAATTAGAAAAACAAATAGCCAGAACAGAAACCAAAAAACTAATTTTAAGTCGCAGAGTAACATGACGTCATACCACCCCCGACTACAAATACACTAAATATATATATATTTATATTATTATTATTATTATTATTATTATTATTATTATTATTTTCTACAATAGTTTGCACAAAAAATGAGTGACAAACTTGAATAAAGCAACTAAAACTATCTCATAAAAAGTTATTTTGATTTACAGGTCCAACCCATGTCATTTAAAACATATTAACCGACTCAAGAATATTTCTACTAACAATGTTGTTTGAGTGAAACAAAACTGAAACATTATTCGAATCAATACAGTGGGATAACTCTGACAAGTGTACGAAAAGGGCACTGAACGACTGTCCCGTTCTAACGGAATATTGATGCTGTTTTACAGGCGTGTGCAAATCCTTTCCCGTCTGTCCAATGTAAAAGGAATCGCATTGTTTACAACCAATTTATAGATAATGCCTGAAGTGCCTGATAATGCCTGAAATTTTGTCTTAACAAGGCAAAACGAACTTTCTATCGTGTGAATAAGAACCCTCGCACTTTGTCGAAGAATATTTTAGTACTCCCATTTTTTCTAGGCTTTTTAGGCATTGCTAATATACTTAAACTTTTGAATATTAATGTAGTATTTTCATATGACAATATTGTGAAAAATGTCATAGTAAAAAATAGCCCTACCAATAATTCAGGAATTATCTATAAAATTGGTTGTAAACAATGTGATTCCTTTTACATTGGACAAACGGGAAAGGATTTAGACACGCGTGTAAAACAGCATCAATATTCCGTTAGAACGGGACAGTCGTCCAGTGCCCTTTTCGTCCATTTGTTAGAGTTATCCCACTGTATTGATTGGAATAATGTTTCAATTTTGTTTCATTCAAACAACATTGTTAATAGAAATATTCTTGAGTCTGCCATTATTCAACTTACACATAATTTAAATATTAGCTAGGGCCTTTTTTTGCTTGATCCTGTTGTTTTGAATTCGTTCAGAACGGATTTAGACAAGAGGGGGGAAAGTGTTAAAACTCTGGTAGCTTTTCCTTATAAATTTGTATGCTCCTCCTACAATTTTTATTTTCTATTTAATTTTTTTTGGTGACCTATATTTAGTCTCGAACTTGTTATTTACTTGAGTGTTCGTGAGGATGTCATTAGACGAAAGCGCTTGAGCACCATTCTGTGTTTCCTTTTTCCTTCGTGGTTATTTTCATTATAAATATTATTCACGTGTTACTTTCGTGAAATAATTTTCATATATATATATATATATATATTTCGGCTCCTTCCATAATTATGTCAGCTAAATGGTGGCCGCCTTGGAGTAGCGTGAAAAGATGATGCATGCGAGTTAGGTTAGATTACTGTAGTCTATTACTCCCTCACATTAAGTTATGTTATTCTTATTTTTTATTAATTTATTTTCCAGTTTAGACTAGGTTAGGTTATTATAGGCTATATTGAACTGGTACTCCACCAAATTAGGTTATGTTATGTTAGGTCATTATACTCTATATTAATATCACTGTTATGGCTAAGACAGGATTGAATTGTCCTCTATAGTTCATAGTATGACGTCACAAATTTTTCTTATTACCCTCTCCATCCCATATTATTATCATTCTTATCTTATTACCCCCTTCTTCCTCTCCCCCTTTAATTAAGAGATTAAAATTTCGTTTTTTCCCTTCCCCCTTTTCCTCTCTTTTCCCCTTTCCCTCCTCTTTTCCATTCTTTTGTCAACATCCTTTCCCCCTTTCCACTCTTTTTCCCCTCACTTGGCATTGGGACTAGCACCCCTCCACCCCCTCGGCATTTTTGCTAATATACTACTCATATTACCAATGCACCTCCTCCTACGACTACGACTACTACTTCTACTGTCATCCTAAAAGATTCTTTATTTACATGGATAAGGATAATGTAATGCACGTAAGTACAGAGTTGTATTAATGCTATCTTCATTTCTAATTAGCCTTTGAAGACTCCTAATCCGACCTCAGAAGGAGATGCTTGACCTAATCTTAGGGGATTCATGTTAGATGCCACTCAAAGTGCTTGTATGAATTTTTAATTATTCAGTCGAGATGAATATATTTAAATATACTGTGTGTGTATATATATATATATATATATATATATATAGAGATAGAGAGAGAGAGAGAGAGAGAGAGAGAGAGAGAGAGAGAGAGAGAGAGAGAGAGAGAGAGAGAGAGAGAGAGAGAGAGAGAGAGAGAGAGATGTCTTACTTGTTCGAGCTTTAAATCAACCTCCGGAGGAAATTCAACCCTAAGGGTAACATGGGCTGCGAGGGGTTCATTTAGAGCAGGGTGTGGGTCAAACACGTTAGTGTTCGGGAGTGGTGATGGCGAGTGGGTGCAAAAGTGAGGGTTGACTTTGCCTTTACCCTCAAGCCGTCTTCCATAATGTTTTCGGTGTATACAATACCGTCACGAATTTCCAGACCAGCCGAATCGTCCAGCCACTGGATCTGAAAGGACAAAAATGCATGGCACTCGTAACAATGGACAAAATGGACAAAATTTAGTTGTTTCTAAACAAAGTGGATCAAATTTTGAGTTAAAGGAACTAAATGGACAGTTAAATAAACAGTTAAATGAACAGTAAAATAGACAGATAAATTAACATAAAATGTACAGTTAAGTGGACAGTTAAAAAAAACAAAACACTTAAATGATAGGAAAAAAATAGCACGTCCAATATCGTTCAAAGGGGCAAATTGAGACCTTATCCATGCAGCAATTTAACAGAAAACGTATACTTAATGGGGATTCTAAAACTTTTTTCTTTTTCAGTATTTACAACTTGAGTAACCAAAATATCTTATCCCCTGACACTTGTTAACCATAAATAAGCATTCGAAGACAATGGAGAGCGCTATAAAAAGGTTCATAGTCATGGTTGAACGCAAATATATTTTTCAGAGCATGGTCAGTAAAAGTCTAAAAATAAGATGACCAGAATTTTTCGACCACCCGATAAAAACAGGTATTTTAGACCTAAAACACTGAGAGAAAACTCGGGTTTAAGGAAAAATAAAAACGATACTTGGGCCTTTTTGAAACCAAAAGTACAGAGGAAACCCTCCCCCCCCCAAAAAAAAACAAGAAAAAAGTTTAATTAAAAAATAAAAGAAAAAATAGAAATTGAAAATTTCTCTTCGATGCAAAATTATATGAAATTTACTAAAATTAAAGGATAAAATTACAAATTAAATTGAGAGAGAGAGAGAGAGAGAGAGAGAGAGAGAGAGAGAGAGAGAGAGAGAGAGAGAGAGAGAGAGAGAGAGAGAGAGATTAAAACCGCATGGAAATATACTCGTAAAATAAGATCCGAATAACGTCCTCAGTACCCATATAACTGGACCCTCTTTCAATTCGGAAGAAAACAGGACAACCCTCAAATGGTGGTCGCTGGTCGGACTAAAACTGAATCAAATAACGACAATTAAAAAGAAAAAAAAGAAAAAAGAAAAAACCCGATAATTTTAATAGTAACAAAGTATCTCTTGACTTTGATGATTTTTAAGTTAAATATTTTCAAGTTTGTTCCTCGGATGAAATGTAACAACCAACTACCTTCGTTTGTTGGTTATCATTTTAAATTTTTTTTTTATCGTTTTCAAAGCTATCTGATTCAGTTTTAGTCTTACCAGCGACTACTACTTTAGGGTTGTCCTGTTTCCTTCTGAATTGAAAGAGGGCTGAAAATGTTATTCGGATCTTGTTTTATATTCTCTCTCTCTCTCTCTCTCTCTCTCTCTCTCTCTATATATATATATATATATATATCGTCTTGAACTTCCAAAAATTCTGGACTAATTATTCACCTGGGACAAGAGAAAAGCGCACACATCAATTTGCAAATACATTAAAAATAAAATAAAAACTTTCTGAAGTATATATATATATATATATATATATATATATATATACACCAATTTGCAAATACATAAAAATAAAAAAACTTTCTGAAGTATATATATATATATACTTCAATTTGCAAATACATTAAAAATAAAAAAAACTTTCTGAAGTATATATATATAGGGTTGAACAATCGACCGTAGTTTTTATGTATTAATTTATTATTAACGTTGGTTTTCACTTGCTCCGTTGGGTCTCTGCTTATTTTTTTTGTATTTTGAGGCGTCACTTAATATTGTGTCAATCTTGCTCTTGTAGTCCTTTCTATCAAGGATGACGAAGATATTGGACTTGTCAGCCTTCCTAATGACAATTTCTTTTTCGTTTCTTACCTCCTTTGCCGCTTGTTTCAAGGTTGGTGATAGTATTTTGGAAGATGAAAAGCTTCTGTATTTGGTGCAGAAAAGCACCAAAAACAGAAGCTTTTCATCTTTCAGCGCTACCATTATACTACGGCATAATAAAAGTTAACACAACATGTCCTATATTGAAACAATTGAGGAAACACTGTCACAATCTTGACCCTCCCGTACTCGTATTGTGACGAAGGAAGTCCCGGGTTTGAGTCCTAGTGGGGCATTTTTGTTTCATATATTTACCTTTCATATATACCCTTGGTCTAACCTTTGGTTAGCTTCCGCCCGATTGTTGATTCTGACGAAGGTCAAGCTTGTCACTCCACCTTAGACCTACAGTTTAACTTGCAATCCGAACCACGCCCCACCAGCAGCCCAGCGTCTTAACCACTAGGCCACCCAGGGTACCCATTTATCTCGCAATCACTTTCTTTATTGTGTGGTAAGATGAACAGCTGGGTTTTGCTTCGCGCCGGCTGCTGTCACCGGGTCTCAATCCCGGGGCCGATGGATTCGTAGTGAACGACGCTAACCACTACACCACCGAGGTGTGTATATACACACACACACACACATGAATATACTAAAACTAAATCTTAATTTTATATTTATTAGTTCAGATAGCAGCAAATCCAAATTAAATTATATTCTGAAAGGTTATAAACTTTATTTAATTCAGTTAATAAGCTTTTACATGTCTTCGATCATTAACTTTAATTAATCTTATTATACGTTCAAATTTTGAAAACATATTTTCTAATATAGCTTCAGGGATGGACATGACAGTATCACAGATACGATGTTTTAGCTCCTGAAGAGCCCTTGGTTTGTTATGGTAGACTTTTGTTTTCAAAACGCCCCAGATATAGAAGTTCAAAGGAGATAAATCGGGGGGGGGGGGCATTTGTAGGTCCTCCCCAATCAATTCAACGTTCTGGAAATGTTTGAACGTTTCGAGCAAAATGTGGTGATGCTTCATCTTGTTGGAAGTTATTCTTTGTAACAAGGAAGTAGTTCCTTGCAACTGTGAAATAAAAGAATTCCTGTAGCACCTTTAAGTAAGAACCGCCAGTTACAGTTCGTTGGTCCAAAAAAATAAAGTCCATAGATGCGAGAACGTGACAAAGCACACCAGACATTTACTTTAGGGAAATCCCTCTCGTGTTCATAGATTTCATGTGGGTTGTGTTCAGCCCAAATCCTACAGTTATGGCGGTTTACTTTTCCTGAAATATGGAATATAGCCTCATCAGTGAAAATGAGATTTGGTAGAAAGTGTTCATCTGATTTTATCCTTTTGACTAAATCATTGCATGTGTTTAGTCTGGTTTCATAATCTTCCTCTAAAAGTTGCTGGACCACCTGCACTTTCTAAATTTTAAAATGCAATTCTTTATGAAGGATTCTTTGGACAGAGGGGCGCGGTATGTTCAACTCAGCCTCTCCTCTCCCAATTGACTTCTTAGGGCTTCTGATAAATGCTTCACGAACTGCATACATTCTTTTAAGAGATTTGTCCAGTCTTCCGAGAGATTTCCCTTTCAATACAGTTCTAGTTTTCTCAAAATGATCATCTCATCTTCCTTTTCTGTCTTTCAGTTGGTGGCTTGTTCATTTCACGTCAAAAGTGTCTTTGAGCAGCAACACCTGAACCATTTTCATGCATAACTGTAACAATTTTTGTCTTCTTTTATAGAAGTTATTTTGGCCTCAATTAAAAATGACACCCCCTGTGGGACGTAGCCTACACATTTAACGGCCTAAAATCACGATATTTTGAGTACAGTATAGTACAATAGCTGCGCAATTCTATAGGTACAGTATGTGCGCATTAGCTTCATCTTTTAATTTTTATACTTAATCACACATTTCATCAATCTTTATTTACAAATTTTTTACATATTAAATATAAACAACTATTAAGAAAATTCAAAATCTCCTTAATTACATGGTTTTTAAATTTTTTCGATACCTGTAAAACTAAAACAGCAAATAATATTTGTTTTTGGTATATTCATTTCGGGACACCTTATATATAATAGGCAATTGAGTAGACATCTTTATACACGAAAGTGTAAATATTATATAAGGAAATATGTCAGAACGAAAGTTCATTCAAGAAAATATTTTAATCGCTAACTTTATTTATTTAGTTTCATGGGGGAAGGGAAAGGATTTGGGGCGGAGGGAGAAGCTTTGGAGGGAGGAGGGAGAAGATTTGGAGGAGGGCGCTGAATTATTTAAATTTTTTAATAGATATTTCTGTATATGAGTTAAAATACACCGTGGATTTTTTTCTTAATGAAAAAATATTTTCAATCGCCATTGACCTCAATAATTTGACTTGAACGGGCTCTGAAATTTCTGAAACAGTTCGTGCTAAAGTAAATTCTTAACTTTACGCGGCAAGATTTGGTTACGGCTCGTCCTGGTCCCCCCTCCCTCCCGCGCCGCCCCACGCAATAGTCCTCCAGACCTTAAAATCTTTTCGATTATTTTTTGCCGGTTTATTTAAAGCACAAAGTCTACAGGAATAATCCAAGAATAGTCAATTAGCTACAAAATTAAGTCACATATTTAACAAATAGAATTACGAAAGATTTCAGCAAAAACTACCCAGAATTTCAAAGGGCGATAAACTCAAATTATTGAGGTCAACAGTGATTATACTAAAAATGGTTTTTTATTAAAAAATTAATAAATAAATATAAAGTGCATATTTTATTGGCCTAAAAATGGTGGTTGTAACTCACCTGCGTAAATAGTTGTTAAAACATAAAAATTGCCAGTTCTTTCTAGAATTCCATATATATATATATATATATATATATATATATATAGTATATGAAGCGAAACTCGCCTCCCAGCATATATCTAAGCTCCCCCTCCCTTTCACTCCCATTCTTCAGTCTCTCTGACGTCATTACTTACTTCGGGGGCAGGCCTCCCTCCGACGCTTTCGCATCTAATAGTAACGTTAACCCCGGCCGTTGCAGCCACTTCCTCTGACGGGGTTATCGTCGGGGAATCCGGGGGCACGAAAACGGTCAACCGTGCCACTTTCGAGCGAAGTTTTGGCCCTCGTTTGGATGACACTTGGCACTGGTATACCGAGTCGTCTTCAAGTGTCACTGGTGAGATACGAAGACTGAAGTCTCCTTCTTCGTCTGAACCTATCATTAAGTACCTGAACAAGGGAGAAAAGTTAAAGTTTAGCGAGTTAAGGTTAATTTTGTTAATGTTAAGGTTAAGTTAAGATTAATTTGGTTAATGTTAAGGTTAAGTTAAAGTTAATTTGGTTAATGTTAAGGTTAAGTTAAGATTAATTTGGTTAATGTTAAGGTTAAGTTAAAGTTAATTTGGTTAATGTTAAGGTTAAGTTAAGTTGGGGTTAATTTGGTTAATGTTAAGGCTAAGTTAATGTTAAGTTAAGATTAACTTGGCTTTATGGTTAATCCTTTCATGCCCACAGTTGTAAATTTTACCATATAATTTTACGAGATTTTATTCATTATGGAGAAGAACATAAGGTAGAAAATTGTTTACTCATAAACATAATTAGAACATGACATGGTTAAAGGTTAATTGAGTTAATGTTTGGGTGGCTGAGTCATTGCTTATAGAGTTAACAGGGTACATGCTCGGTTAAATTAATATTTACGTACATTATATACAGTAACTGGGTTTATTACACGTTAACTGGCCATTTGCGTTAATATTTTTGTCATGTTAACAAGTGATTAACCGAGTTAATATTTACAAAAACTGAATTACAGTTAAATGTAGAGTTATTAACACTTATATAGATTTAAAGTCGTTTAAAATGTAGATAATATCGAATTTAACGTTAAACTAAATGTCATTTAACATAGTAGTATAATATTAAACAAAAATTAAATTTCTAAAAACAATCATTTTCGCTTCAACCCCCGCTCCCCCGCCCCACTCCGCTTCCGCACGCACACACCCCTAAAAATAAAGTTAAAGTAACAAATGTGATAATAAAATGGCATCACACCAAATATTGTACGAAGTTTTCGAAAATGAACTTAAAAATGAAAAATTATTACATAATTGTTCACTTTAGGAGGACGTTTTCCAGTTTGTGTACCGTTTTTCATATAATTTATTTTTGGGAATATTTTTGTTAAAACTAACGAAAATATCACGACTTAACCTAACCAATTATCAAGGGCGTACAGTTGATCTATTATTAATTATAACATCGTTTGTTTCTGGAATAGTATTTACTATTTACTAATAGATCAACTGTACGCTCTTGATAATTGGTTAGGTTAAGTCGTGATATTTTCGTTAGTTTTAACAGAAATATTCTCAAAAATAAATTATATGAAAAACGGTACACAAACTGGAAAAGGTCCCTTCAGGAAAATAAAATAATTGTATATTTTTTGGTTATTCCAAAAAATTCGGGGTTACGTCGTCGTAGCCAATGTCGTAACACCGCTTCCCGTTTGATCAGCGAAGTTAAGAGACATTGGTTGGGTCTGGATGGTAGTAGTTGGATGGGAGACCGTCCTCCGTATCTACTGTAGATTATGTAGCGACCCGTGGTTCGGATCCCACGTACGTAAAGCTGTAGTAGGTTCCCCCTCCGTCATATGACCTTAGATGTTGCGAAGGAAGTTAAAGAACGTCAATCATTATTATGAAATCCAAAAATTTCAGGATTAATAACTAATAATTAGTTTAATTATATATATATATATATATATAAGGCTAATATTTAATTTTATATATATTTAATTAGTAATTAATGGGGAGTGGAACAGTGTATTTAATACTTAGTAATTATTAAATTAAATAATTATTAACTTACATTATTAAATTAAATAATTAATTTTACCGGAGAGTTACCGTTTTCCTTAATAAAATTTATATATATATATATATAATACTGTATGTATAATATATATATATATTATATATATATATATACTTTTAGAGTGTGTGTGTATGGAGGGTGGGGGTGGGGTGGGGGGTTCTCTGCGAAGATAGGAAATTGTCCCCATACCTTAAAGACTATAAAACATGTTTGGAGCCCTGTATAATACGGAGCCTCATTTTTATCCTGACATTTTTTCTCTTCAGTTTATGAAGTTTTGTTTATGTTGTTTACGTTGTTTTGTTGTTTACGTTGTTTCGTTGTTACTTTGTTTGTTCGTTTGTTTACATTTTACTTTGTTTGTATGTGTATTGTTTGTTTACATTTTACTTTGTTTACGCGTTTAACTGTTCGTGTTTGCGACTATTTATTACTCGTGTCTATCAGAAAGTGGGTATGTTCTTACCTGTCGAATCCTTGCAACCCCTTATGGTTCCAAGGCCGAACCCATCGCGGGTCCACTGCACCGTGCCCTCCCTCGAAATAACCCGGCAGGGGAGGACAACAGTGGACCCTAAAACAGCGGTTTGATGGGTGGGTTGAGTCGCGAATCGCATACTAGGAGCATCTTGAGCAGAGGACAGAGACACGAAACAGCTTAGTGCAAAAAGAGTTAAGAGGTGAACCCTCACTGAAGTGGAAACCAACTTTCCCTCTGATTTTTCATTCATTTTTGTTGAGTGACACAGCAGGAAGTAGGTCATTGCATGAGCTTCTGCAAATAAAAAAAATATATTTATGTGAGTATTAACAATTCGAAGGTAGGATTCATAATAATAGAAGGATTCCTGTAATATGCAGAACAGATTACTGTATATATATATATATATATATATATATATATATATATATATATATATATATATATATTGGTTATTATGTATATATATATATTATATATATATATATATATATATATACATATATATTGGTTATTCTGTATATATATATATATATATATATATATATATATATACACTGTGTATATATTGGTTATTCTGTTCTATCTCTCTTTCTTTCAGAGCTGTTCAAAAATTGGACAAAGTCACTGCATTTTATTGCTTTTTAATACTACTACTACTCTCTCTCTCTCTCTCTCTCTCTCTCTCTCTCTCTCATTTTAATCCTAGTGTTCAAAATCCACTTCGTTCGATACATTTAAAACGTTCTCCCGATCTAAAACTTTCTATTGCAGCTGAACCTTACTTTCGCTACGATTCTAAATCGGGAAGATTTTCGAGCCAAAAGCGCGAAGCGAAAAATATTTTTGGAAAATTTTCTTTTTCTTGAAAAGGAGTGAGGGGCTGAAGATATGGGGGGGGGAGGCTTCGGGGTTATGGAGAAACATATTGGGAGGAGGGAGGAGTAAAGCGAGAATTATTTTTAGACCTTTTTTTTTTTTTCACAGGGTGAAAACATTTTAAGAACTGAAAAGCAAGAACGAGTTTTTAAGGTATAAAAAGTAACTGGAGTTTATGAAATGAATTTTAAGTTTCAGATTTATATATAGATAGATAGATAGATAGATAGATAGAGAGAGAGAGTGTGTGTGTGTGTGTGTGTGTGTGTGTGTGGACCCAAATAAATGTACCCAGTTTTAAATTTAAATTATCAGAATAAAGGGTACATTTTTTCGGGCTACTCTGTATATACGGGATGAATAACTACGGTATGAACTAACTGTGGAATATGGCTAACTATGGAATTAGCTTTATCAGGTTATAAATCAAATTCCATAGTTATCATGAACAAAATAATTATCATTACATTGATAAAAGTATTACTTTACTTAGTGATCGAAACATTTCGAAACCAAACCTCGAAACCAAAATTTCATTGAAGGATGCTCACAAAGTCTTCAGTAAATTATTAAGAGTAATATTAAGAAATAATTACGATGTATTATTAAAAATATTTCTGACTGTCAATTCATCATTGTGTTATTTATATAATTTTGTAATAAGATACAAAGCTGATATTCCCATGAGATCTATCGTATGGTTCTATGAACTCGATAATTTAGATAAGCTATCTAAATGATTAGTCCCTTCTTAATTCCTTTAGCTGGATCTATTTTTTAATTGTAAATAGCATGGATGTTAGTGATAAAGGGAAGTTTATTAATGGTCTTAATTCCAAATTGGTTAGTTTGATGTATGTTCTTTATTCGTTAAAGTCCCTGTTGATGACGCGTGCTTGACTTTCTAAACGTTAAGATTTACGATTATCTTTTCCCCGTTCAATGCAACACTGTTGAATTCATTGAGTTTTGGTTGTAAAATTAAGCTTGAAGATATGTTTATTCTATGTCGTTTGGATTAGCGATGGGGAATACCTTTTCGCCTATTTTGCTAATATATATATATGGGCATTTTTTTAAACCAAAATTTTGATCTCATTTGAAAATTTAAACACTGTTTGGTACCGGTATATAGATGATGTCTTATGTCTCTGTCCTGATAATTTGCACATTGATGAATTCCTTGATAAACTCAATTATATAGTTATATAAATTATAGTTATAATTTACAGTTATATAAATTATATAGTTTCATCTATAAAATTTACTATTGGAAAAGGGAACTGACACGTAAATTTAAAAATTCGAAGGCGCGCGCGTACCGGTTGAAATCTGAAGTTTCCCGCAACGTATTAATGATAAATCGTATATTCACTTTCATACCGATCATCATCACCCTTCGATACAATCTTTAATCTTCAATTCAGAGCTGTAAAAGTTGTTAGCCCTGAATTTTTGGATTCTGAGTTAAGCAATAAACTGTATTAAACTGTTATTCTGTTTCGCTTCTAAAAAATTGTTTAAGCAAAGATAAAAAAAGTACTATAATAGAGTAATTCACACGCAGTTTTGTCATAAAAATATCCTTAGCCTTCCATACCATGTCCATTTTAAACATCTTCCAACCTTAATTAAAAGAATTGGAATTATTTGGTTATAGAAATATCATCAAATCTCTCGTAATTACAAACAGCCCCAAATAATGTAATTGGATATATCTATTCCATGGAATGTGACAATATGCACATTCCACTATATACAGGGTGTCCGGGCTTAAATGCAATAAAATACATTTATAATGTTTTATTTTATTGTCATTTAAGTCCGGACACCCTGTATATACAGTATATATATGTATATACGTAGGTGAAACTGATAAAACGTTGGATGTTGGAGTAAATCAGCTAAATATTCATGTACAGCCGCCAATTCTAAAACATCGTTTAACAGCAAGATGTAGACGTATAATTGCAGTATGAATCAGGAAGGCTAAAAAAAATTCTATTAAAATATAAACAGAATTAAACGAATATTCTACAATCTACATTCATATTTTGTCAATAACTTTACAAATAAAGGCTCGGAACTTACAAAATGGACCCTATCTTATTACGCAGAAAACGAAGACTTCTTTACAACCTTCTATACATAGAAATATAATCTTATTCTTCTCTTAAATACCCACAAAAAGAAGTTTAGAAACTATTTCTTCTATCTAAAGAAGTTATGTATCATTAAAAGGAATTTTATATCATTTGGCAAGAAGGGTTGGTACCAAAAGAAGGGAAAAACTTCCTCTAGAATGCAACCTCAAAAAGAAGTTATAAGTTCAAAATTTAGAAGGTTTTGTTTTGTGTATATATATATGTGTGTGTGTATATATATATATATATATATATATATAATATATATATATATATACAGCGTAAACAAAATGTTTTGGAGGGATGAGAAAAAAATGAACAGGTATTAATTAAGGTAAAAAGTTATTTTAACAGATATGGTCAATTTTATAAGTTCCTGAACTGTCATTAAAATTATTTACATTTCAGGAATTTATAAAATTGATCATATTTTGTTAAAAATACTTTTTTCCTTAATCGGTACTCATTAATATTTTGCTTATCTCCTAATTATTGGTTTACGATGTATATATATATATATATAATACACATATCTATTCTTGTCATCTCCCTTCATTCCCTGACGAGGTGTACTGCTGAATACGCGAAAGTCTTAGAGTCGTTTTTATTCTTTCAATCTAGGAATAAAAGCCTATTTTTTTTACCTTATTTGCACCAAATTAATGCCTGATATGCAAAGGAGACTAATTACAAAGGTAATCACTCCCATAAAAATAATATCACTTACGTTCATATTAGGAATATTATTACCTTGAACAGAATGAAATATGTGAGGAAAAGCCATTTTCCTTCAACAAATTTATGACGATACATAAATGGTTCACTTACTGTACTTTAGCGCGACCTCCTTTTCAAAACGGAGCGCATTAAGGTTTTTGTGTGCGATTATATATGCGTAAACTATTTTGGGATGGAAAGATAGCGTTGCAGATATACAGAGATTTGTTATATGTAGGTACAAAACCTATTCTCCAGACATAACCATACAAATTAATTGCGATGGATGGGTTTTCCCTACTTTTTCAACCAACTGTGCATACATACATACATATAGGTACAGGGTGTCCGAGAATTATCTGTACAATTTTTGGCTGTTATTAAAAGTCAACCATGAAGTGTAGAAATTCCAGTATTATCCCATTTTACAGAGAATCTCATCAAGTTTTTTCTGATACCAAGTTTTGACAAGTTTTTCAGAAATTCCAGTGTGTCCGAACATTATCTGTACAATTTCATCTTTTAATAAAATTCTTGATACACACGTAAAATTCTTAAACAAGATTATTTAGAATCTGTATTTTCAAAAGTTTCTTTTATAAAGTAACGTTGTTACAAACATCGATATGTGCACCATTAGTGATTCGCAAAACATCCAATCGATACTCCAAATGTTGCCATGTACGCTGCAGCATATCCACATCAATTCACTCAATAGCAGCTGTGATTCTTGCTTTTAAATCATCAATGTCTGTCACCCGCGTATATTTCTAAAGAACTTGTCAAAACGTGGTATCAGAAAAAACTTAATGAGATTCTCTGTAAAATGGGACAAACTGGAATTTCTACACTTCATGGTTGACTTTTAATAACAGCCAAAAATTGTACAGATAATTCTCGGACACCCGGTATATTCATACGAAGGGTTGACAAATGTAAATAGACATCACGATAATTGTTCCCAAGAACAAATGACAAAAACTCATCAGTGAAATGCCAAAACGTGTTAGTTTTACGAAAAGAGAAAAGCAACGCGATTCTAAATATATTCATTCAGTAAATATGTTGTTATTTACTAACTTTTACAATTAAATAAAAAACTACAACCCCCATCCGAAGGTGTCTATTTACTTTTGTCATATCTCTCTCTCTCTCTCTCGTATATATTCGTCTGCATTATGCAGTAAATGCATGGAGATAAGTGCTTTTCTCATCCTTCCTTCAAACCATTAAATGCAACACTCTTGAAAGACTTGAATCTTAGCACACTGAATTGAGAATCTCTCTCCAATTGCGTGTTTGTATTGCATGTCGGCGCTTCACTCCGTAGAGTTTGATTGCACTCTAATGGTATGCTCTCTCTCTTCTCTCTCTCTCTCTCTCTCTCTCTCTCTCTCTCATGAACTACATATAGTTCACATTATACATAGCCAGAAAGGCAATTTATTGAGAAACTGGGAAATAGTGGTGTTCGAACCCGCGTTCCGAAATATCAGAAGCCATTTTTAAAGTCCAAGATGGCTCGATGAATTAAGGCAGTGGTTTTTGGTACCTTGCGACGTGGGTTCGAACCCACCACATGCATATTTTCAAATTCATCAATAAGTTGTCCTTTGAGATTTCGTATATATAAATCATGCCTCAAGAGTATTTATGGTAGCATTATTTTTGTGGCAAGACTTTTAAGTCACCCTGTATATATATATATACAGTTGAATGTATATAATGTTACGGTATGCGGGAGGTGCCCCCTTGGGGCATTGGTTTCTGCGAGTATGTAGAAGAATTACGGCATTTGGAAGAGTGAAGTCCATGGTGTAATGGTATCGCGTCTGACCGGCAATCGGAAGATCCCGGGTTCGATTCCCAGGTGGTACTTCATTTTTTCATTTGTTCCGTTTTCTCTCTCTCGTCTTGCGCGGAATATCTCCTATACAAGCGTCGTTCTTTACGTTATTTATACTGCGTGTTCTTTGCAGTTGAATGTATATAATGTTACGGCATGCGGGAGGTGCCCCTTGGGGCATTGGTTTCTGCGAGTATGTAGAAGAATTACGGCATTTGGAAGAGTGAAGTCCATGGTGTAATGGTATCGCGTCTGACCGGCAATCGGAAGATCCTGGGTTCGATTCCCAGGTGGTACTTCATTTTTTCATTTGTTCCGTTTTCTCTCTCTCGTCTTGCGCGGAATATCTCCTATACAAGCGTCGTTCTTTACGTTATTTATACTGCGTGTTCTTTGCAGTTGAATGTATATATATATATATATATATAGTTCTCTGTTAATATTTACTTGGACTATTTTCGCATATCTTTTTATAATGGGGGTCTATTCTCTGGGAGCGATTTAATTTTTACATTCCAAACATAAGCTGACAAACAGTGTGATTCATTTGTATGCAAATTGATTACAGAAAAACTCAGATACATTCTCTCTCTCGAAAAGGATAGAAAAAAAAAAGCATGAATGGAGGACCGTTTACGGTAATGGTTCTGTAATAGCTTGGTTTAATATTTCTACGTGTATTTATATATATATATATATATATATATATATAATATATAGAACGATAAATGTTTGTGTACACACACACACACACACACATATATATATATATATATATATATATATGAAAGAAGGACTGGCTAGAGAGGCAAAAGAGAAGAATATTCCGCAAAAGAAAGAGAGTAGCGACGAAGTTAGCTGAAAGCGGAGACAACAATGCCAGGAAAGTAATACAAGAAAAACTGGAGATAATCAATAGGGAAATACAAACTCTGATAAACGGCCATACAGAGAGGGAAGAAGAAAAGGCGGTAGAAGCAATAAAGGAAAATCCAAAATACTTCTACAGCTATGCGAAAAGGAAAACAAAAACATGCGCTACTATCGGGCCCTTAAGGAAAGGAAATAACAAACTAACGGACGATCTGAAAGAATATTTGAAGCATTGAGAGCCCAGTATGAATCGGTCTTCAGTATCCCAAAAGGTGTGACAAGCGATACCTGACATAGATGCATTCTTCGAAGAGAAATTGCAAGGAGAATGTACAACAGACTTTGATTTTACCCCAGAAGATGTAGCGAGAGCTATAGGACAAATGAAATCACATTCAGCTGCAGGTCCGGACAATGGAACGCACTATTAATTAAATACTGTAAAAATGAAACAGCTACACCCTTATACTGGAGATGGAGAAGATCTCTAGACACTGGGAAAATACGAGCATCTTGAAAAGAGCAAACATTGTCCTATACCAAGCAAAGAACTATATACAGTGTCTTTGACGTCCAACATCTCACCAAAATATTTGAAAGAATAGTTAGAGAAAAATCCATGACTTCTTGGAGACACTGGAAAGATTCAACGAAAATCATCACGGATTCCGATCAGGAAGATCATGCCTATCACAACTTATAAAAGCATTATAACAATATCCTAGATGCACTTGAAGGCAATGAAATTATGGTGTCTTATACAGGGATTTTGCTAAAGCTTTCGCCAAATGCGATCATGGTATAATAGCACATAAAATGAAACATATGGGAATAACAGGCAACGTGGGAAAATGGATCTACAACTTCCTCAGAGAACGACTACAGGTCGTCAAAATTCAAGGTGTATCATCATCAGAATCAGAAGTACGCAGCTCACTACCACAAGGTACAGTGCTGGCCACTCCTGTTCATTATCAGGCTAACAGACACCAGACAGTGGAGTAAACAGCAGCAGTATAGTAACATCCTTTGTGGACGATGCAAAGATCAGCAGAAAAATCAGCGATGCAAATGAAGTGGAGGCTTTGCAGAGGGACACGAACAAAATATACAAATGGTCAGAAGACAACAATATGACTTTTAACGCCGAGAAATTTCAGCTCTTGAGATATGGTAGAAATCAGGAACTTAAACAGACTGCATATTATGCTGCAGATTGATAGGAAATTCAGAGAAGCACGAAAGCGGTCGACTGGGGTAATAATGACAGATGATGCAAATTCGAGACACAAAATCAGATAGCAATAAACAAAGCAAAAAGAGTCGCGGGACAGGTACTAAGAATGTTCAAAAGGAGGGATAAGACAGTAATGATTCCCCTGCTGAGAACACTGATGATACCAAAACTTGAATACTGCTCAGTTTGACGTCCCATATAAAAAAGAAGAAAGAAAAATAAACTAGAAAAAACGTCAAGATTGATGGTGCCAAGAAGTCAACTACCGGGAAAGACTACGTAAACTAAATCTGTACTCCCTGGAAAGAAGAAGAGAGAGGTATACCATAATCTACATATGGAAAATTATCGAAAAACTGGTACCAAATCTCAAACTAAACCCAATTACCATCCAAACAATGCTAGAAAATAGGAAAGGGCAGAATGTGTAGGTTCCAAATTAAAGGCCCGACAAAGGACCTCCTCAACACTGAAGGAAAATAGCTTGGTTGTCCGGGGACCAAGACTTTTCAACCAGCTTCCATAGGATTCGGAAAACGTTACAGGGGTCAAAGCTGAAATCTTCAAGAGAAGACTAGATGCCTGGCTCAGGACGGTACCAGATGAGCCGGGTGTACTGGCTATGTGCGGGGAGAGCGTAAGAGGACAACTCGCTCCTCCACCAAGCCAGGACTAGAGGCGGGGCCACCAGCTTCACCTTCGTGTGAAGAGAGACCGACGCACGGAACCCTAACGAGGTATATATAATATTATAATATATATATATAATATATATAAACTGTAGTTACGTGTAAGTTACAGTAAGATTGTGAAACGAGTGATTTTCGCGAAATTACTGTTTCACTCAGGGACTTCAGGAAGTTAGGTTAGGTTAGGTTAGGTTAGGTGAAATTCTTAAGTATTTCAGTAACCTCCTGAAGTCCCTAAGTGAAACAGTAATTGCGCGAAATTACTGAAAATTTCAGGGATGTCATGAAATTGCTCGTTTCGCAATCTTAAATGTTATTTTATAGGTCACCATACACACGGGTTGACAAAAGTGTATAGACACCTTCTTATATATATATATATATATTATATATATATATTTTTTATAGTTTATGATTTGATAATTAGTGTCAAATAATAACAGATTTATCGAATGAATATATTCAGAATCGTGTTGCCTTTCCTTTTTGTATTATGCAAAGCTGACACGTTCGACGTTCCATTGATGAGCGTTGACAGTTGTTCTTGAGGATAATCCTCGTGGTGTCTGTTTACTTCTATCAACCTCTGCACATACAACAATAACACTAGGCAACAAAGATTTTGTTACAGAAGACCAAATAGGTGCTCCTAGCTAATTTCGGTATGCTGATTTCAAATCTATAATTAGATTTTTCTATCACGTCTAGATTTTGTGTAAAATGCAAATCACTTTTAGTAAAATTTTCTACCACGTCCAGATTTTGGTTTTAATCGGCTTAATGCCAGTAATATGAAACTTGCTTTTCAAGGTTAAAGCAATTTTTTTTGCCAACTATATACAAATTCGAACAATTTTGATAAATAAAATTTATCCCGAGTTGGCAACACTGAGTCAAGAGCATAGTAAACTGGCAACGGCCAACGGTCAGTCGCTACGTGACAGTCAAGCAGAACGGTTGTTGAAGCTCTCTGATGATGAGCAAGTGACAGGTTGTGGTGACTTGTGTGTTTTTATAGCATTTGTTTTGTACTACGGTGTGTATTTTTTTTATTTTGCACATCGTAATAATTAATTCTACGTTTTTTCAGATATGTTATGGTAATTCAAAATGGCATCAAATAGACGTGCTTGTGTAAATCACCCAGACAAACTTCTGCTTTATCCTGTGGACAATATGGGTGCCGGAAAAAGCCCCCGGAGGAAAAAAAATCCCCGGCGGAAAATAACCACCCAGGAAAAAACCCACCGGAAAAAAACACCGTGGAAAAAATCCCTCAGAGCACAAAGTAAAATCAATTCATTATAAAAAAATAAAAATAAAATCAAAATTGATTAATTTAAGTTTAATTTGCCTAAGTGGAAAAAAACCACACCTTTATAAAATAAATTAAATAAAATCAAAATTGATTCATTTTAAGTTTAATTTGCCTAAGTGGCAACATTTGTTCGTTGGTTAAAAGGAAACCTAAAAGATATTTTAGTTTCAGTTATGCAGGACTTTCACAATTATATGCTATCAGTCCGGATTTTTCTCTAAAAATGCGCATGATTTCTGCTTTAGCCTTTTGCCCGCCAGATTATGTATTTGAAGCATTTGAAACACTTGCTGATGATTTCCCTGAAGATGCAAATTGCATCCTGGATTATTTCGAGGATACCTACGTTGGGAGACCAAACAGAAGGAACAGGAGACATCCAGTATTTGATATCAATATATGGAATATGTATACGAGAGCTAAAAGTGACCTCCCAAAGACCAACAATGCCATCGAAGGTTGGCATAGAAGTTTTCAAGCAAGTATTGGATGCTCCCATCCGAATATTTGGGTCTTTTTAAAAAGCATTCAAAAAGAGCAGGCATTGCAAGAAGTTTATATGGTACAGGCTTGCGCTGGTCATCTTCCAACAACGCAGAAGAAGAAGTACAAAGATGCAGCAACTCGCATTAGACACATTGTTAGCAGCTTTGAAGATCGCTCTCTTTTAGACTTTTTACGGGGCATTGCTTATAACCTAAGCTTTTAATTTTATTAAATGTTTGTTTAAATGACAATTTTAAGCTTCTTTACTTGGTTTTACTTGGTTGGATTCCTTGATTTCTAACTTATTAAATGTTTGTTTAAATGACAATTTTAAGCTTCTTTAATGTCGTCCAATAAATCATTTTTATCATAACTGTTATTTTCCCTTCGGTGGATTTTTTCCACGGTGGTTTTTTTCCGGGTGGGTTTTTTCCTGGGTGGTTATTTTCCGCCGGGGATTTTTCCTCCGGGGGCTTTTTTCCTAGACCCGGACAATATACACCTAAGCCACAACGTAGAAAACATAACAACAAAGATTAAACTTGCCTACAAGTGTTATTTTGACTGTAAGTTAGGAGACCAACAGAGGGACTGGGCACCACATATTTGCTGTGCACAGTGCAATGCAATGTTAATAGCTTGGATGAATGGTAAAAGAAAAGCTATGCCGTTCTCAGTCCCCATGGTTTGGCGTGAGCCGAAAATCACTTCAATGATTGTTATTTTTGTTTGACAAAGATTGCTGGTTTCACAAAGAAAAACAAATCAAAGATCACGTACCCAAACTGCGAATCAGCATGAAACCAGTACCACATGATGAAACAAATCCACCACCAGTTTCCACCAGCAATGATAACAGACAGCAGTTCATCTGAAGATTCTGCTAGTGATATAGAAACAGGGAAAGATGGCATATATGTTCCAGATGCAAATATTTCCCCACATTTGTTAAGTCAAGCGGAGTTAAATGACTTAGTGCGCGATTTGGAATTACCAAAAGAAAAGGCAGAGTTGCTTGGTTCAAGACTTCAAGAATTTAATCTTCTCCAACCAAACACCAAAGTTTCCCATTTCCGCCATCGCCATTTGCAGTTTTCATCATTTTACTTACAGGAAGAAAACGTTTGTTTCTGCCACGATATCAGTGGTCTGATGCAAGGGATTGGCTGTCGCTATGATCCAAAAGAATGGAGACTGTTCATTGACTCTAGTAAAGCTAGCCTTAAAGCTGTATTACTGCACAACGGCAATGAAAACCTTCAATACCTGTAGCACATGCCACTGGCCTTAATGAGACTTATGAATCGATGAAACTGCTGCTAAGACTCATCAAATATAAGGACCACACATGGAATATTTGTGGCGACCTTAAAGTTGTATCATTACTTCTTGGGTTACAGTTGGGCTACACAAAGCATATGTGCTTTTTGTGTCTATGGAACAGCAGAGATGACAAGAACCACTACAAAAAACATGATTGGCCATCTAGAACTGAACATGTTGTTGGTAAATACAATGTGAAACACCCAGCACTTATTGACCCTCAGAAAGTACATCTTCCACCACTTCACATTAAACTTGGCCTTATGAAAAATTTCGTGAAGGGTATGGATCATCAAGGTAGTGGTTTCCAATATTTAAAGGATAAATTCAAAGGAATATTGACAGATGCTAAGCTAGAAGCTGGAGTTTTCACTGGACCACAGATCCGCAGTGTCATCCACGACCCATCGTTTCCATCTAACCTAAATGAGAATGAACTAGGAGCATGGACATCTTTCGTTGAAGTTGTCAAAAATTTTCTTGGAAACCACGAAGCTGAAAACCACCGTAAACTCGTAGAAAACATGCTTAAATCTTATGAAATAATGGGATGCAGAATGTCTTTGAAAATTCATTTTTTACATTCTCATCTTGACTTCTTCCCGGCCAACCTTGGGGCTGTAAGTGACGAGCATGGTGAGCGCTTCCACCAACAGATCTCAGTTATGGAAAACAGATACCAAGGTAATTTCAACCCAAATATGATGGGAGATTATTGTTGGTTCCTGCAGAAGGAGAGCTCGTCATCCTACAAGCGACAAAGGAAGAGGACACACCAAAGTTTCACTTAAGAACAGGAATTTGCCTTTCAGTAGTAACAACAAAATACTAACGCGCTTTGGGTGGATGGTTGGGCGCAGGGGTGGTAACTCCGCCAGCGGAATTCCGCTGTCTGTCTTAAGCCAGAATAAAGGAGGAAAGACATCCCTGTTCACTAATTATTTAAGTATGCTTAACATAAAACGTGGACGGAAAAGTATCTTAGACGGCTTTCGTAATAGAAGCGGGTGAGAAAAAAATGAAAAATAGGGTTTTCGGTTACACAAAATCTGGAACGTGATAGAGAAATTTTGATATCAGATCTGAAATCAGCATCAGCGCTTTAGTAGGAATCAGTAGTTCACGTGTCTGTAACAAAAAAAAAGTTGAAATTTGTTGCCTAGTGTAATTTAACGTTATTATAAATGTTAACGATACTAAAATTATGTGTTGGTGTGTTAAATTAATTGAAAATTTAAATAATTACCAGATACTATGTCAGTGGTACTCATTGCGCGGCTCGCGAGCCAAATGCGCTATATATGTATATATATATTATATATTTGGCTCGCGAGCCGCGCTATGAGTACCACTGCACTATGTGAATTCTCGTCAAAAGGAGAGCGTATTTAAAAATAAATGGTTTATTAAAGTTGTATGAATTTATTTTCATTTAAATTACTATTTTTATTGACGTTATAACAATTTACATTCTAAAAATACATTTTACGACCTTTTGCCAGTTTTTATTGTGATAAGTTACCTCGTCTTTGTTTTAGAAAGATTAAAATTCTTAAAGCTTCTCACCCCCCTATATATAATCTATATATATATTATATATATAATATATATATATATACATATATATATATATATATATACCAACTGAAGCCTCCCACCCCACCCCATTATATGAAAATTGTACCCCCTAACCTTCTGTATGGGTTACAACCCTACTCCACCGCTGGGCTCCTGCAGTGGCTGACTGCGTGAGTCGAGCTCTCCAGCAAACTACAAAATCTGTTCTCAAATAAGCCCTTTTTAAAACATTTGATTGCCTCATAAGGTACACTGTAAAACCAAGCTGCGCTTAAGTGCTGATATTTACTCGCTAATAAGTCCACGATGCGAAACCTATTCAATCATGCGGATAAACATTAGTCTATGCTTTCATTTGTGCATGGACACGTGATTATTTAAAAACCAACACCAAGCCACTTGTAGTCAAAGATGAATTATCCTTTTAGGAAAAATCATTCTCTAATCTCCTTAAAGTGTCCCAAAGGATTTTCAACAAGCAATGTAATCATTACTCCGAGATTAAATTGAATTCATTAAGATATTTACAGCTTCTATTCCTTCTATGCTTATTTTCTAAGATTAAGCCTAAAGGTGTTTCTGTTTAAGCGTTATGTTCTCACGGCCGTTGTAAAATTTTTCGAACGCAGATCAATAGATTTTAAAAGTGTCAGAAATTTGTTAACAATCACTAATTTTCATAACTTCGAACAAAAAAAGATTTGGTTAGATTAGATTTCGTTCATTTATTTGTATATTATAGTAAAGTGCTTATTGAACAAACTTCAATTTGGTGCAGGAATATTTGGGGTTTATTATCCCAAAGGAGACGTTCACTAAATTCATTAGATCGTCTTTCTTCAAGTATATTTCAGATATAGGCTTGGGTATTGGTTCACCGTTTCGCTAAAAACAATTGAGCCATACTATCTATTTAGATAGATTACTTTTTTTTTTTTAAATGACCGCGTCTTCCTGCATTTTTAACTCTGAAGTTACTTAGTACGTTAACGTCAATGATGTTTTTACCGTGTCGCCAAAAGAGATCAAATTGTTCGCATTTTGAAGAATTCACTAACTGAGTTCCTTCTATGAAACTCACAATGGAGCTGATAAAAGGAGAAATCAGCTTTCATTTTTAGATGTTCGGTTTTTAAACTCGCACTCAAATATCAGACCAGTTCTTTTGGACTAAGATGATGCAAGTTAAACCCCGGAAAAGTATATATATATATATATGCGATGCATTTCAGAATTAAACACGTGAAATGAATGAATGATGCAAACCCACAAAGAAAAAGAAAAATTATTCCAATGCTTTCGTGATCAGAATTACTCTTCATTCCCTGACGAGGTGTACTTCTGAATACACGAAAGGCCTTGGAATCATTTTTCTCTTTCCTTGTGGGTTTTGCATTATATATATATCCTCGTTACTCGTTATTTTACTTTATTCCATTTTCATATATATATATATATATTATATATATATATACACACACACACACACACACACACACACACACACACACACAGGGGTTTCAGGAGGAAGATCAATACTTCAGGAGGTTATAGTATCGGTCCTTGTGAGAAAAAAGTTCATATGAACATGTGTCTAATTCTGAATGGTTACGGAGATAGAGCTGTTTGAATCAGATGCGCACGCAGCTCTTCCTCCCCTGGTGTCCCATTCAATGGCCACCAAGGTCTCCAGACCTCTCTCCGTTAGATTATTGTTGTGGGGGTGGATGAAAGTCAAGCTTACAAAAGAAAGGTGGATACACGACGAATTGCTCGCGCGCATTTTGGATGCTGCTGCCCGTATAAAAGGAACGTCAAGATCAACTCAGACGAACAACACGCGATCTTCGCACACGAGTTGCAAGTGCATTGAGGTTGACGGTGGATTTTCGAAATGTAGCAAATTTGTCATTTCTGTATCTGATACCATTCAAAATGCAATGTTTAAACATTAAATGTTTGAAACAGTAATTGATTTCTCTTTCTTGATTACCATTAACAATGCTTTTGTATTTGTAGATTCAAACAGCTCTATCTCCGTAACCATTCAGAATTAGACACATGTTCATGTGAACTTTTTTCTCACAATGACCGATACTATCACCTCCCGAAGTATTGACCTTTCCTCCTGAAACACCCTGTATATATGTGCGTGTGCGTACGTCATTGGCATAAGTGAAGTCGAGCGCATGCATGTGTGATAATTCACAGATGTAGTGGATTAATTTTTCTGACGTAACACTTACTTTGGGTACTTCGTAACATTAAAAATAGATAACAAAAATCTAGACACATTTTTATGTTAGTCTTGATTAGGTTAGCTTATGCTAGGGTAGGTTAATGAAGTTTTGGTTAGGTTAGGTTAGCCTAGATTAGCTACTACCTCACTATTTAATGACTTAACAGAAAACATCCTTCGAGAACTCAATTGCGTCCGAAAGATTTATCATGCCCTTCTCGGTTCAATGACACTAAGGTTAAGTTAAGTTAAAGTAGGTTTGGTCAATTAGTATTTTAGATATATGGATTAAAAGGTTGTGTATGTGTGTGTGTGTGTGTGTGTGTGTGTCTCTCTCTCTCTTTCTCTCTCTCTTTCTCTCTCCTTTTTCCATCTGTGTCTGGCTCTAACTTAATTGACATGATAATGATTAAGCCATGCGATAAGAGCATCTTTCTCTCCCAAAGAAGACAATCCTAATACCCTGGATTTAATGAGATTACCCTCACAGGGATTAGTATCAAAAGGATTAGAATTCATGCGGTTATTTTTCATATATTAAAAATTAATTGGATTAGAATTTAGTATAGAGTAGCAATCAAGGGAAAAGAACACCGATAATTAAGATAATTAAGATTAGAATTAATACATATGAACGCTATTTTGGTGATTACTATTAATAGGATTCATAATTAGATAAGTCGAGTGATTAAGATCTCTCGATATTATACATGATAAGCGTTCATTCTGACGTAGGTTAATTTTGTTACCCCGTCTTAGACCTACACAGTTTAACGTGAAACACGACTCACGACTCACGACCCACAACGTGGGTTCGTAGCCAGCTATGCTAACAACTACATCACCACTGTGTGTATATGTGTATATACTGTGTGTATGTGTGTGCGTGTATATATATATATATATATATATAGTCCTACTAGAAAAACGCGGCATCTTGGTGAATTTCTATTTGTAGAACGCTATAATCTTTCTCTTCTGATCTCATCTTCAAGTGTTGAAATGCATATGAAACTGTTATATAAACATACGAATCCTTATAAACTATATCACACACCAAAAAAAACCAATATCTCGCATATAAAAATGTAAGATATTGGTTTTGTTTTGTGAGAGCGGTTGGAATTTTTCTTTTGCTGTGAAAGTTGCCTGTTGTGATTTTTTTATGATGTATATATATATATATATACACCAAAAGATTTAGGAATTACAGTGGCTGATGATACGAAATTTGAAAAGCAAAATCTGACAACTGTAAACAAAACAAAAAGAATAATGGGACAGATACTGAGAATCTTTTAAAGAAGGGACAGGAATATAATGATGTCTCTGTTAAAAAATCTGATCGTACACAAGTTGGAGTATTGCTCAGTCTTAACATCCCCATATAAGAAGGAAAGGAGATATTAGTCAACCAGAAGGGATGACAAGAAGCTTCATAGCTAATATCAATGGATGCGAACAACTAAATTACTGGGAAAAGTTACGTGAATTAAATCTGTATTCACTGGAAAGAAGAAGAGAGAGGTACACCATTATTTACATTTGGAAAATAATGGAGGAACTAATCCCTAATCTCATTTTGATTCATAAAACCACTCAAACAACATTAGGAAATAGGAACAGGAAAAAGTGTCGTGTTCCCAAAAGTCTAGACAGGAAACATCCTCATCCCTGAAGGAAAACAGTTTTGTTGTGAGAGGGGCCAAAACCCTCCAACCAGCTGTCCAAGGAACTACGGAACACGACTGGTGTAGTGGTGGAAATCTTCAAAAGAAGTCTAGATACCTGCCTCAGAACAATACCAAATGAATCGGGAGTACATGACTATGTGAAGCGGAGAGCGTAATAAGGTCGAAAGCAAATATTTAATCATATTTACCATTTAATTTATATTTTATTATTATTCAGCATAACTTCTTTTCCATATATATATATATAATTTTCTGGCTATTTTTTTACTGTTTAAAAGAAGTTCTATAGCGAAGCGTGTACTTTTGCATCATAAGCGTTTTCCCCATAACCTAACGAAAAGAGAGGACGTGAATAACAATTCTCAGAGTAAATAATGCGTTCAATTACGAATTAAAATATTCTCGTCAAAACGTTACGCTTATCTAGCTCATAAGTCGCGTCCTTGGCTCTCGTCAATGGTAAACACAACGCGCTGCCGGGCTCATGAATAAGCGATGCCGCCTCGCGAACAGACGGCCTCTCACAGGGACAGGGAGAGGGAGAGAGAGAGAGGAAGAGAGGGAAAAAAGTAAAAGAGAGAGAGAGAGAGAGAGAGAGAGAGAGAGAGAGAGAGAGAGAGAGAGAGAGAGAGAGAGAGAGAGAAGTAGTTGCAGAAGTTAGGGCAAACAAAGACTCAAAGATCCACTCATGGTTAGTTCGAGAACATGGAAATTTGGGTGAGAGAAAGGGATGGCAAAGAAAAATGGGTCTGAAAGGGAACAATCTTTTCATACTTTTGCTTACACTTATTAAAAATGCGTTTTCTGGAATTATTTAAAAAGTCATCAGCACGCTGACACATTTCATCGTCGTTATCATTGTATTTATAGGGAAATATATATATATATATATCTCGTCGTGTAATGGTCAGCGTCGCTGACTACGAATTCATCGGCCCCGAGATCGAGACCCGGTGACTGTAGGCGCAGCAAAAATCAGCTGTTCATCCTTCCACACAGTAAATAAATTGGTTGATAGATAAATGGGTACCCTGGGTAGCTGAGTGATTAAGACGCTGGCTGCTGGTGGGGCGTGGTTCGGATTCCACGTTTAAACTGTAGGTGTGGAGTGACAAGCTTGACCTCTTCGTCAGAATGAACAATTGGGGCGGAAGCCAAACCAAGGTTAACCAAGGATATATATATATATATATATATATATATATATGTGTGTGTGAAACCTGAATTGAAAAATAAATAGTAACGTATGTTAATGTATTCGCAGAAAACCTATTAGCTTTTCTCCGTTAGGACACTGAGATGAAATTATGCATCTGAAAGCTTATAATTCACTTATGAAGCTGACACAAATGATTAGCACTATATATATATATATATATATATATATATATAAAATTGGGTTTTGAACAAATATTCAGGATCGACTTGTGTTCAACTCCTCTGAAGCATCCCACCTCATTTGGTTGATTTTTATGGTACCCCTTTATCTATCTATCTATCTATCTATCTATCTATCTATCTATATACACACATATGTATAGAAGCGCATATTTATGGAGTAAGAGGACCATATTTTAAACCTCACTTAACCCTTTTTTTGACATCAAAAGGTAAATGTTATACAGAAAACGGACGTGACCTGAAGTTTGAGGTCACCTGACCTTCATAATTGATTTCAGGAGTTCAAATAGAAAAAAATTGCGTACACAAAATTTTATATTTGTCCTTCAGCCCCACAGAGACGGGGCCCCCACAAAACGGTAATAAAATGCATTTTATTATGTATTTTGTTTTAGAAATATTGTGTCCGCGAGACATGTATGTTTTATGAGCACACACACACCACACACACACTCATGTGCGCATCTCTGCGTAAGCGAGGTACCGACTTTTTTAAGTCGATATATATAAGAACTAATTAACCTGATTTATTTAACCTAACCTAACCTATTTAACCTAACCTAACCTTACTGCCATCGATCGAGAAGGACGTGATAAATGTTTCGGATACAATTCAGCTCGAGGGATGGTTTCCTTTAAGCCATTAAATAGTGAGGTGCTCGTTAATGTAATCTAACCTAACTTAACCTTAACTAATCTAAGCTACACTCTAAAATCTGTCCGCTGTATGTACCTTATATCTGAACAGAAAAAAAAGAACTAACATACCCTATAAAATATAAAGTACCTTAAGGGTACATACAGAGCCTATCAGAGGGGGAGGGGGCTAGGAGGGCCATTTGGCCTGGGCCTCAAGCTTAAGGAGGGCCTCAAATTTAGAAACTTTCAGTTTTGAATATAATATTTTGCAGTGAAATAATAATTGGGTTTAGCTACGGGCCTCAAAAGCTGGAAGTGGCCCGAGCCTCTCTGGCCTCTGAGAGGACATGGGTACATATAAAGTACGTGGATAGATATAGGGAGTACATGAAACGGCTGTCCTCT
>JAJOZX010006541.1:240000-260735 GCA_023014485.1 Bathynomus jamesi
TATATATATATATATAATATATATTTTTTTTTTTTTTTTGAACACCACACTGAAAAGGCATCGATTCGATACATAATAATAGGTGAGGTTTTATAAGCGCCCTCGTAATGGCCAAGATCGTACGATGGAAGGGACTCGCAGCTTTACGTGGGATCCGAACTACGGGTCGCTACATCATCAGTCATCTAGACACAAAAGACGGTCCCCCATCCAACTACTGCCCAAACCCATTATCGTTTAACTTCGCTGATGGTCGGATGAGGTGTCTCAACGTAGTCAGGAGGTCGTCCATTTCGATAATGAAATCGATGTCGAATCAATTATTTATACACGCAATCATTAGCACATAAATTTCAAAATCTTGGACAGTATGTTTCAATATGATTTTGTTATTAATAATCAATGATGAGGGCCATTGACTGGCACACGCTCAGGTTAATTAATGCGGCCCATTGCGCTAACTCTTCGATTTATTATTATTACCAGCATCATCGGGATTCGAACCCCTGGTCTTAGTGTCTTCATTTCGCTTATAGGAGAACGGTGCTACCCGATGATTCAAGGTCGCTGGCAAACGATTATGTAACGCTTGTTTTTGAGTTAAGTAAAGATACATAGTTTTGTTCTTTAGAATTTCTACCTATCTGTGTCTTCCTGAATGTTTGTCTATTTGTCTATCTGTTTCTCTCTTTGTCTGTCTGTTTGTTCATCTGTCTGTTTCTCTATTTGTCTGTCTGGCTTTGTCTATTTCTCTATGGTGTGTGTGTGTGTGTGTTTCTCCTTGAGTTCCTCGAAATAGAGGCTGTAATTCATTACCTGCTGCAATCTATTTGGACTTGATTAAGTTAGCAAATCAGGCAATTTATGCAACGTGCTTCATAAGCCTTCGTTCACCGAAACCCTGGCAAAGCGTCCGCGCATTGTAGACAGCATTAAGTGGACAATTGTTCAACATAAAGGGAGACAATTCCTTATCAGAATTCATCAAGGGAGACAAAAGATTCTAAAGTAGATTCAAAATTACATCACGCGTCGATAATGAATATTCATCGATGCAATAGGTATTCCAGCTGCAATTGTATTTATTAAGCTATGTATACGTGCTTTTTACATACATACAAACATAATATAAATAAATATATATATATATATATACTTGTATGCGCCTCGGTGAAGTGGTTAGCCTCACTGACTACCAAAATCCATGGGCCCCGAGATCGAGACCCAGTGCTGGCAGGCGGCGCGCAACAAAACCCAGCTGTTCCTCCTTCCACATAATAAAAATTGGTTGGTAGATAAATATGTACCGGTAGCCTACTGGTTAAGACGCTGGACTGCTGAGAGGGCGGTCGTGAGATCGAGTCCGGGCGAGGACTTGGTAATTTCTGACCGCCCGTGGTGGGGCGTTGTTCCAAGTTAAACTGTAGGTCCAAGATGGAGTGACAAGCTTGGCCTTCGTAGAATGAACAATTGGGGCGGAAGCCAAACCAAGGTTATAATAATTGATGCATTCATAGTTTAAGTATGAAGAGTTAAACATCTTTTTGCATAGAGCATCATTCCGCCCATACGCCCATTTCAGCTCGCAGCAGCATTGCCAAGCAAATTGAGGGTCAAAGTACTGACGAGGCATCGGTACGTGGTTCATCACCACTGAAAGCAACAGTGGTTTGCGTTAGTCTTCAAACGACTGCAACTTTCGTTTTTTTTTTTTTTGCGGATACCCTTGGCCCTAGTTATTATTAGTCCTGGTGCATTATTCATCAGGAGCAAGATGCACCGCAAGTTTGTGTTTCCTACCTAAGGCAGCACAACTTACACTCGGACTACCTCAGTCTTGCTCTACACAAACTGACCCAAAATCACAAGTATCCGCAATCGCAAAACTGTTCGTATACGGGCTTGTATTTAGTTTAGAATATATATATATATATATATATATATATATATATATATATATATATATATATATATATATATAACTGTAGACTCAACACCGAAAACAAATATCTGTAAGCTAGAACGAAATATATAGCCTATTATATATATATATAACGAGAGAGAGAGAGAGAGAGAGAGAGAGAGAGAGAGAGAGAGAGAGAGAGCAGAGAGAGAGAGAGAGAAGAGCATAGGCTTATTCTTAGGGAAACGCGCAAGCAGTATAAAAAAAAGACCAAAGCGATAGAAAATATCAATTTATTCTTACAAACGTTTCGAAAGTACGCCTTCCGTCTATTTGTGTGTGTGTGTGGTGTGTGTGTTTGCAAGAACGTTACTTCAATACTTACAGTAATTGTTATTGAAGAATTAGTTCTTAGGAGTAATTAGTTTCAATTGTTCAGAGAGAGAGAGAGAGAGAGAGAGAGAAGAGAGAGAGAGAGAGATAGGAGAGAGAGAGAGAGAGAGAGAGAGAGAGAGAGAGAGAGAGAGAGAGAGAGCATGTGTTTAGCTCGGGAGGGAGGCTTGTTAAGCTCTAAATTCAAATTAGATTGAAAATTTCGAGCAATTATACATTTAATTGGACGATTGCAATATATATATATATACAGTATATATATATATTATAATAATAAAAAAAATATATAAAGAATAATGATTGTTTTAAAATTAAGAAAAAATAAATAAATAAAACCTAAATTAATAAATAATAATAATAATAATAATAATTAAAAAAAAATAAAAGTTTAGAATTCTTTTTCCTATAAAATATTACTCAATTAATTCCTTTTTACTTTCCAGCAATTTTTTTTTTTACGGAATTTAAAAAAAAAATAAAAAAATGAAAACGCGAAATTTTAAATTGCAGTTAAAAAAAAAATTAATTTATTCCACTTTTGTAAATTTAGAAAAGCAATTAGGAAACGTAAGAGCCATATATTATATATATGGAGAGAGAGAGAGAGAGAGAGAGAGAGAGAGAGAGAGAGAGAGAGAGAGAGAGAGAGAACACACACACACACACACACACACACAGATATCGATATGAATTCGTATACAGGTATTAAAATATGGAGATATGAGGAGAAGCGTTCTCATGTGATCTATAATCCAGTTTGTTGTTCGATAACTCAATATCTCCGTTCGTTCTTAATCTATTAGCCATACCTCACTCCTGAACTGAGGTATCTGGTTACCTCACACGACACACATTGGTCACAGTCAGGTGGAAATTCCTTAACGTGTAAACGTATACCACATTTGAGGCAAGAGTTTACCTCAACGTGGTGTCATGTGGTGACTGTTGCCAGGCATATATATATATATATATATATATATATATTATATATATATATATATAAGCAAACAACCACAAGGAAAAGGAAACACAAAGTCCGAGCGCTTTCGTGATATATTCACATTATCAAGGAAGAACAGAAAATAGACGGAGATTACAAAGTATTTGAGTTAAATAGACAAGCAAAAAATTCACAATTGGCACCTCAAATTAAAGGCCTTAAAGCCCTCTAAAGATTTTTTTCCCCAAATTGATAACATAATCTGTAGGCAGCTAAATAACTGAATAAAAAATATATACTGTATAGATGAAATTAGACAAAAAGAAAACCAATACAGAGAACAAAAATTATTATAATGGTTATTAACATTTAATTAAAACAGGCAATTAATAGGCAAGAATTTAATGAAAAACAAATAGATGACGTAGATAACAAATAGAAAACATAATCTGTAGGCTGATTAATTACTATACAGATGAAATTAGACAAAACACCAGTACAGAAAACCTAAAAAAAATAATTATTATAATGGTTATTAACACTAATATTTAATTGAAATAGGAAAAATTACAAGGCCCGAAATTAATGAAAACAAAGGGAAAGTTGCCATCGTCTTACAGAATTATTACAAAATTTCAACAAACAATCTGGAAAAAATAGTTATCCCAACAGCAACCCACTTCAAATATCCAATAAACCACCCAGCAACCAAAGATTATACACGAAAGAAATATTACAATTGAAACTAGACACATAAGAATGTTAACAGTTCTTACAATAATATTTATTTATTTAACCAGGGCAAACCATTAAGAGGCAAAAAATGCAATTAAGAAAACAGTAGGCCCATCGCCAACTTGCTGTTGGGATAACTATTTTTTCCAGATTGTTTGTTGAAATTTTGTAATAATTCTGTAAGACGATGGCAACTTTCCCTTTGTTTTCATTAATTTCGGGCCTTGTAATTTTTCCTATTTCAATTAAATATTAGTGTTAATAACCATTATAATAATTATTTTTTTTTAGGTTTTCTGTACTGGTGTTTTGTCTAATTTCATCTGTATAGTAATTAATCAGCCTACAGATTATGTTTTCTATTTGTTATCTACGTCATCTATTTGTTTTTCATTAAATTCTTGCCTATTAATTGCCTGTTTTAATTAAATGTAATAACCATTATAATAATTTTTGTTCTCTGTATTGGTTTTCTTTTTGTCTAATTTCATCTATACAGTATATATTTTTTATTCAGTTATTTAGCTGCCTACAGATTATGTTATCAATTTGGGGAAAAAATCTTTAGAGGGCTTTAAGGCCTTTAATTTGAGGTGCCAATTGTGAATTTTTTGCTTGTCTATTTAACTCAAATACTTTGTAATCTCCGTCTATTTTCTGTTCTTCCTTGATAATGTGAATATATCACGAAAGCGCTCGGACTTTGTGTTTCCTTTTCCTTGTGGTTGTTTGCTTATTAATAAGGTCACGTGTTATTTTGTGATTCTAGTGCATATATATATATATATATATATATATATATATAGTAAAAAAGTAATTTGAAATGCTATAAAAAATTAAAATTCTCATTTTTTTTCAATGACTTTCACTTATTCTCGACCTGAGAGAGAGAGAGAGAGAGAGAGGAGAGAGAGAGAGAGAGAAGAGAGAGAGAGAGAGAGAGATAAATGTGTTTTGTAAATTTGAAAATCGCATGTGAACAAAACTTAAAGCGACATTTTGAAAATTGAAACCACTTGTTTTGTATTTATCATAATGATTCTGACAAGAAAATTCTCTTTTCATAAGTTTTCGTCTAAATTCCAAATTGTTTCGATCTAATTCTCTCTCTCTCTCTCTCTCTCTCTCTCTCTCTCTCTATATATATATATATATATATATATATATAGAGAGAGAGAGAGAGAGAGAGATCTGAGTTTCCAGATAACACATAAGACTATATATATATATATATATATATATATATATATATATATATATATATATACCCCTTGCAAACGTTTTAAATTTGCTACTTCACTCCTGTGTAAAGTCAAAGGAAGGCCGAGTTGAAGTTTTTAATCAAAGTTCCGAAGCGAACTTCACTTAAGTTTCATTGACAAGTTTTTAAAGTCAACTTTATAAAGTTGAGTAAGTAAAGTTTCTGGAATGAATTGAAAATGAGGGGAAAGCAGGGCTATACGATCTATTGTATCTGCCGTTAAACGTTTATGGCAGTTATGATTATTTGGCTTTTGTTTGGCCATAATTTCGTTATATATAGCTGTTCTTTGGAGTGAAAAGGTCGATGGTTTTTTTTTTTTTATAAACTTATCTTTTTCGTCGGTGCGAGAAGGGTGGAGGCCCTCACCCCCCCCCCCCGCCCCTTTTTTTAAGAGCTGTTTTTATATTTATATATATAAAGTTAGTGATCAATAATGAATTTGTGAATGAATGAATGAATGAATTTTCGTTATTGGGGTTTGATATCATGGCTATGCATAGTATAAATTATAAACCTTATCATTTTTGGCGAATTCATTTTACCGTGAACTAATAATATAGTCAGTTGAAAAAAAAAAGTCCTATGGTGAAACTCTATGTTTCTTACTGATAAAAAATATCTGTAAGAAATAGTACTGCAACAGATTTTTTCAATGGACTGTACCGTTTGTACGTATATTCACTACTGAATCAAATTTAAAAGAAATAGCAGTCATTGAAATGTCATTTTTAAATTATTATTTTAGATTTTAGAATTAGATTTTAGAATGAATTTATTGTTTGCCTTCAAAGAGAATCTAAGAGTGTCTTTGATATAAAGTCGGATCTTCTGTAGAGCGAGGGCAGACTTCATTTATAAATATTTAAGTTCGATGCAAACTTCGTATAAAGTAGTCCTAAGTAGTTGCAAACACAGAGAAGATTGAATTCTAAGTTTAGATGTTCTTAAATAAAGGTACCAACTGGTACCATCTGGTACCAAAGTCAGATTACACTGGATCCAAAGTACAGTAGGTATGGTACCATCCATTCAAGTAGTCGGAATAAGCTCGGCTGAAGGTAGGTATGGTACCATTGATTCCAAAAGTCGGGATACACTAGGACTGATAGATTGGTTCTGGTAGATTTAGAGGGGAAGTATTCTGTTAGAATGTTGAGTTTGAGCCCATCTTGTGGAGTGTACACAGATGGAATTAATTAATATTATTTTATAAATGATATGTAATGATTGGGGTTGTTCAACATCTAAGGTCATATAACGGAGGGGACCTACAACTTTACGTGGGATCCGAACAACGGGTCGCTACATAATCTGAACGCGGAGGACGGTCTTCCATCCAATTACTAACCAGACCCAATGTCGCTTAACTTCGCTGATACGTGATATAACATTATATAATTTAGCGTATGTTGATGACGCTGTGTTAATAAGTCCTTCAGGTAAAGGTACAGAAATTCTTTGTTTATACGAAAAGTATGTAGAGAAGCATCACAATGATTTTTCTAGCTGCTGAACTAAAAATTATGCTTTCCTTTCCTAAAATCTTGAAATTTTTTCAGGTAAACGTGTATTTTAAGAGAGACCATATTCAATGATTTAAGTATCCTGGCCACGTCATAACGTGTGTTGACATTCATATCAAAACAGTATAGGAATAACTGCAAGTGCAATAACCGCACTTAGATATGATGGAAAGAGAAAAGCAATAAAGTGGGAAGCCTTCGAGTCCCATTAACTCCTAATTTCCCACTTTAATGCTATTTCTTATTCCTTTATAAGCATTTGTATGCTAAAATGAACAAAGTGATTGGGAATTCCTGTTAAGTTTTTTTTAGGCAGGAAGGAGGAGCCAAGGGCGAATGCCCCCAAAAGCGCCCCCTCCCCATAGGGGAAGAAGAGAGCCGAAATGAAGGTCCACAATTTTGGAGATGTCTAAACACTCTGCGTTTGAAAGATTGGACGTCATAGACAGGGGGAAAGATGGATTGAGGAAGCTTGTTCCACAGTTGACCGGTTGAGTGGATGAAAGATTAAAACTATCGATTAACTCTAAATGGCAAGTGAGACCCTCTTTTTTATACATTCTGTGTGTAACATTTGTGAACAATAATGTTAAAATGTGTTAATAATGTTAATGATTTAACCCAAAATTTTACATTAAAAAAAAACTGGGTTTTTATATTTTTTTTATTGGTGTTTAGGATGCTGCGCAAGCTACTTTAATTCGTTACCTCCTAAGTCTTTGTCAATCCCAGGGTTTCGAATTTCCCTGAGGTAAAAGGACGTACTCAGTATAACCCAGTAAAAAAAATCCAAAGCTAAAAATCCACTTATTCAAACCCATATATCAATTAATCCTATCATACGTC
The DNA here is from genome assembly GCA_023014485.1 of Bathynomus jamesi. Lineage (NCBI taxonomy): Eukaryota > Metazoa > Arthropoda > Malacostraca > Isopoda > Cirolanidae > Bathynomus > Bathynomus jamesi. The sequence continues at coordinate 247,605 of JAJOZX010006541.1, forward strand.
CTTGAAACTGTAGACACAATGGTAGAAAAAATGTTTGGCCCATAATTTCATTTAATATCTCACTTATGTTCGGAAGCCACTGTATTCTTTGCTCTGAATTAAGTGTCTTTACCCCTTTATTATACCATATCACTAGGATGGTAATTTATACAAATCTTCGTAATATTAAAAAATTTCGACCAATAAATTGTTTAATAATTTTATATGATTTCATAACTCTGGGGGAGCTCTGTCCTTATACAACATTAATGCTTATAACAGCGTTGATGATGTACATTCTAAGAGGAATTCACTGTTTGATTACATCTTTGAAATGATGATTTAAAATATGAAATAACTATTCGATATTTCAAGCAACAGTGACAAATTTTGAAATTGGCATTTGACAAATCATCCATTTAACTTTCAGCTCTTAAAATTTTTAAGTGAGAAATTTGACACTTTGAACATCTAACTTCAACGTGATCATCCCCAGGTACGCGTATGAAAAGTATGATAAAACGTTTGGATTAGCCGTGTGTCTGCCTTTGAATTGTGACAGTCGAGTGGGAAATACTGTAAGTATAGGCTGAGTCTAATGAAGGGCAGTCACAGGCTTGTATTGTATAAAAGAATTATCATACAGACTTATCACCTTTACTGAAACATCGGGCTGAACTATGGCCTACGTTTAGACTATATTGCGTTTAAGATTAAATTAAATTAACGTTACCTACAGGACCTTAGTTAGGCTTAGGCTATGGTTATTTTAATATTTTAATTTAAGAGTAGCTTAACCCTCTAACGCCGACTGGGTCGAATACGTACCGTTTTAAATACACGCATTTAGACTTAACCCTACAAAAACGTTCGGCGTTAACGGGTTAAATGGCTTGATTTCAAGAGTCTAGCTTAGGCAGATTGTCTTGGAAAGGATATTAAACTTTTCGTATAATAATAATGTTAATTTCCTCTTTATACATACATATTCATTCAGGGACGTCATTAGATGTTTTATCATTAAATGTTTCATTAGATGTTTTTAAAAAACGTTTCATTAGATAATTAATTAAAAATGTTTCAGATAGTAATTTCAGATATCTAAAATCGTGCGACAACTTAAACGTTCCAAGAATCTAAATGAAATATCTAAAAGATTAGATGAATGAAATGCCACAAACTTGGAACACTAAAACATCTAACGAAACATCGAACCTGTACGGACGACTGCTACGTAATAGTGAGGTTTAAAACAATCGCATTCATAATATTACCCTACAAAAAATTCCGTTCACAGAAGGTTACTAGAACAGACATGAATGTTAATACTACTGGTGTTACTACTGGTGCTATTACTGCTACTACTACTGCTACTAATAATAATACTGATACTACTACTACTACTACTACTAATAATAATAATAATAATAATTAATGAATGAATGAATGAAAATTAATAAAGGATAATTATATTATTATAGGAATTAAAAAATGTAACATAAATTTCCTGTTTTCAAAGTTATTTCCTTTTTGGTTTTAATTACGAAAACAATCGCAATTACGCTACAGAAATTAATGTCTAGCAGCCGATATGTCATATATACACACACACACACACACACACATATATATATATATATATATATATATGAAACCAAATTGCCCCATTAAGATTCGAAACCGGGACCTCTTCAGCAGGAGTCGCGAACTCTACCACCTCACAGTATAGGCTATATACACATAAAGAGAGAGAGAGAGAGAGAGAGAGAGAGAGAGAGAGAGAGAGAGAGAGAGAGAGAGAGAGAGAGAGTTAAACTCAAAGACCAAAGAAAAGAGGTCCCGTAATGAAACTTTCAATAATATATTTCTTCATAACAACAACATAAGGATTATAGTTTCCCACGCGAAGGATAAACCACAAGGGGAGTTGCTTTATCTGTCGAAAATCTCAGTCTAAGAATAAACAGAATGGCCAAGGTCACCACTACCAACTCTGCTTGAATTACATCCTTACATTTTGTGAATATTATACCAATCCCTTTCTAGGTGATTCTGAAATAAGTATAAATACGAGCTAGTATAATAAATTGTGGAGAATTGAATAGAAACAAAAAAAATAATTTTGCCGAAATATTTTAGTATTTTATTTTATTTTTAATTTTATATTCATCCGAAGACGAGGTACAAAATGAAGAAAAAAAATGAGAACTTTGAAATCACACACACACACACACACACACACACACACACACATTTGTGAGCATCTTCGCATAAGCTAGGTACTAACTTTTTTAAATCTATATAACTTAAAACCGAATTAAGCAGACCTAATTTAACCTAACCTAACGTTAGTGCTGTTGAGTCAAGAAGGTCATGATAAGTGTTTCGAACGCAAATAAGGACACGAAAGGTGTTTTCTGTTAAGTCATTGAATAGTGAGGTACCAACTTATCTTTTTCTCCATCAAAAGAAATGTTTCTAGGTTTTTTTATATATATTTTTTTAATATTCTGAGGTACCAAAGTGTTACCTCACAAAAAATTATCCTACTGCATATGTGAATTATTACACATTCGACCTCACTTATGTCGACCACACACACACACACACACACACACACCACTATATCCATAATGAGCCAGCATCCGCGTGGTTCAGTTGGTAGCATCGTTTCCCTATAAAGAAAGTGAGGTAGTGGGTTCGATTCCTGATGGTGCTGACAAATAATAATCCAGAAGTTTCTGGACCCCCCTCATTATTATTATTATTATATCTATGAGGGTTCTCCGAGGGGAACCAAGTATAAGGACTCCTTTAAAGACACTCTTTGGCCTATGGTATTCACTGCCACCACGCGGAAGGAATAAACGGCGAAACGGTGCCAAATCAGTTACGGTCACTTGGGTGGCATTCGACGGGGGTCACCCCACCATATTCAATGTCCCATCGACATTCCTCGCCTTGCTTCATTCTTATACTTGATGGCTTCGAGCGATAGTTCAGGATCAACCCGCGGTCGACCCCTCTCGTGAAGCATCCCGCAATGTCCGCAATTAATTTTGCAATTTGCTTTCATGAATCTATTTACCAAACTCTCTCTCTGTATTTAATCACTCCACCCCACCAGCTCTTCCCATTATGATAAATAAATAACTTAAAATAAAATACAAGATTCTAAACATACAATTTTTAATTAGTATAAAGTTAATATTTACTTTAAGGTCACGAGTCGTTTAGATTTTAAATGCAGCTTCACAAATTTCAAAATTCAACACATGGGTCAAAATCTTGACTCATTCACTGGTTTCTGGTGTAAAGCTCAGAATTTTTATGGCGTTTTGTGTGTGTGTGTGTGTGTGTGTGTGTGTTGTAAATTTAATGACCGACTGGCGTTTCTCTATTTCACAAAAGTGTAAAAAATTTTGTTAAAGTTGAGAAAGAGATGAGGGGACCGATGACTGCTCGAGTTGAAATGAATTAAAGACAACAGCAGTGTCTGATCACATCCAGAGACTGTTTGCCAAATATTTGCTCTTAAAAATAATAAACGTTTACGGCGAAATACTGTATATCGAGACTTCACAAACACCCTGTACTGTACTGTATCATACTGTATCATAATGTATATAAACCACCTTGAAATCACTACATTATCATATTTACAGGAAAAAGTCATCAAAAACTTGCATTCCAAAACACACACACAACACACACACACACACACACACACACACACACACCACAAAAAATAATCCACGGGCAAAATGACCCCTCCCTGTGAATAAAAAATTAAAAAAAATAAGAAATATAAATAAAACAGAAATGGAACCAAAAAAAAAAAAGTCCAGTTAAACCTGATAAAAATATAAATTTTTATTTCTTTCTACATTATCGGAAGATGTTTGAGAAAACCTTTACAATCTTGGCATTCAACACACACACTCTTTATAGCTCGGAACTTGTTAATAATTTACTTTAAACCCATCTCTGTTTTATAACAATGGTCATTTTTACTTCTTTTTTTACCTCTTCTGTTTACCCTGTTTTCGGGTTGTAGGGCTGGGTAGGGAGATGGTGAAAGAGGGGTGGTGAAAGAGGGGTGGTGACGGGAGAGTTGAAAAGTGGAGGGGTTGAGGGGAAGGCGTGGATGCAGGGAAGGGGTCCAGCAGTGAACGTGGGAAGGATGTTGAGGGAGGGGGATGTACTCCTGTTAAGACGAGAGAGAGAGAGAGAGAGAGAGAGAGAGAGAGAGAGAGAGAGAGAGAGAGAGAGAGAGAGAGAGAGAGAGAGAGAGAGAATTTTTAATCTTTCTTTTAAAGCCAAAGAAAGAAACAAGGAGTAAATGAGATGCAAGGAAAACGACGGTCTAGATCTTTTCTTGCGGTTTGTTTTACAAAGGGGTCGGGGTAGGAGGATTGGGATGTGCAACCAGGTAAAGGAGCAGTCATAAGAAGAGGGTATATAAATTATAAACATTTATAAGTTGAACCAATAGACAAACGAAAAGCGCAAAAGAGAAGAAAAAACGACACGTACCGTTGTTATTACTTTTACATAACGAGGGGAAAGAGTGGGGTTGGGGGGGAGGGGTGTAATGAAAATAATGAAAGTGTTATTTTCCCGAAAGGGGGCGGAATCAGAATTTAGAATGTGAGGGGACCAGAAATACACGTGAATGGGAATTCAAAATGGAAGAGAGAAAGTCTAAATACTCCCCTCACATACTAAGTAGTTCCACAGTGAAAGGAAGTGCCAGTGGGTGCCAGAGCCAAAATTTTATTTTAATATGTCGGTTTTACTACTGACTTAATTACTATTATTATTATTATTATTATTATTATTATCATTATTATTATTATCATCATTATTATTATTAACTAGTAGTAACAGTACTAGTAGTTTAATTATTAATCTAATTTTATACAAGTTTATACAACAACCAATGTTATCTAAATGTTTCATGCATATATATATATATATATATATATACTGTATATATATATATATATATATATATATATATATATATATATATATATATATATATATATATATATATGCTCAGTGTATTACAAAATCAATTTACATAGAAAGTAAATATGTAGTTTCACTTAATTATTTGTTATATGTTGTAAAAACCAAAGAATATTATATATATATATATATAGTTTAAATATATGAAACAGATTTTTTCATTAAATGTAGACCTACAGGTATATCATATACTGATGACGATTTTCGGCTTCTTTTATATCTCAAATAAAAATATAGATAAGTAGGTTTATATATATATATATATATATTATATATATATATATATATATATATATCAAAATAATTGGTAAATGTTATAAAAACAAAGAAAATGTCTAATATACGTATGAAAATTATATATATATATATATATATATATATATATAGTTTATAGTAATTAATGTTAGGTCTAGGCGGGGAAGAGCAGCGGTCACCGTTAATTTTCTTTGTGCTCCATTCAAATGTTTCTTATGCGTCAAAATGTGTTCGTATTATGTCGTTTCGTTAAGGCCAAAAAGAAAAAGACTTTCTTTTTACTTCTATATTAGGTTAGGTTAGGTTAGGTTAGGCGAGTTAAGTTAGGTTAGTTGAACCCTCGAGAGGATTTATAGAACCTAAAAACTTATTGTAATTGAAAGTTTTTTCGACCAAAAACGAAACAATAGAAAAGGAACGAACACATTTTGGCGCATGTTAAATTTGGCCGCAAAAAGCTATACAGGGTGGCCCATAAGTCCCAATCAGTTATAATTAAAGCGAAAATCCATCTAGAGGATTTAAAAAAAAAAATAAAATAAAATATTATTTTTCAATTTAAATTTAAAAAAAAAAAAGTTTTAAAATAATTAATAAAATATTTCTGAACTTATAATAAACTTTTTACTGTTTGATTTTTTTTTTTTTTTTGTATTTCCGCTTTAATTATAACCGATTGGGATTTATGGACCACCCTGTAGAACCGTTTCTGTATCTCTACCAAGGCGTTGTTACTTACACTATTTATTTTTGCTTTAATTTTTACAGAGTGTGATTTATCACCATTATTTTACCAAAATCACTTTAAAATCATAATTTTTAATGTCCAGAATAAAAAATTTGAAAAAAAAAAAAAATTTTGATTTTTATTCTTTCGAAATGCGAAAATTTGCCTTTATTTTGAAGTAAATCTCATAATCACAGTATGAGTTTATTCCCGATGGTGTACATAAAATCCGTCGGTTGTCCAATTCTGACCGCGGTCCGTCTATTGGTGAACCCTTCCCTAGGGGCTATATAATATTTAAAAATAAGACCCCCCCCCTGTAAAAAACGTGTCGCATCTTTATATATACATATATAATATAATATTAATTGACATTTTTATTACAGTATTCTCACCTTACTCTTATTTTTAGGGATGTCATAAGGCACTATTCCCCATTAGTGCCAAGAGAGCCATTTACATTAGATACTCTTGTGTAAAAAGGGCCTATAAAAGAGAGTGTGATATTACTATCAACCATTAATTCGAAAGACCTTTCAGAGTAATATTATTACACTATCCGCTCATATAATATATATATATATATATATATATATATATATATATATATATATATATATATATATACCTCGTTAACCTTGTTTGGGTTTCGTGTGTTGGTCTCTCTTCACACGAAGGTCAAGCTGGTGGCCCCGCCTCTAGTCCTGGCTTGATGGAGGAGCGAGTTGCTATCTTGCGCTCTCCACCGCACATAGCCAGGTACACCCAGTTCATCTGGTACCGTTCTGAGTCAGACTTCTAGTCTTCTCTTGAAGACTTCAACGTTGACCCTTGTAACGTTTCTCAGATCTTTTGGAAGCTGGTTAAAAAGTCTTGGCCCCCTGACAACCAAGCTATTTTCCTTTAGTGTTAAGGAGGTCCCTTGTCGGGCCTTTAATTTGGGAACGCTACACATTCTGCCTTTCCTATTTTCCAGCGTTGTTTGGATGGTAATTGGGGTTAGTTTGAGGTTTGGTACCAGTTTACGTAGTCTTTCCCAGTAGTTGAGTTAGTTGAGTTCTTGGCAGCCATCATTCTTGGCTGTGAAATGTCTCTGTTTTTTCTTCTAGTTCATTTATTTCTTTCTTTTTGTATGGGGACGTCAAAAGTGAGCAGTATTCAAGATTTGGCACGATCAGTGTTCTCAGCAGGGGAATCATTACTGTCTTGACCCTCCTTTTGAACGTTTTAGTACCTGTCCCGCGACTCTTTTTTGCTCTGTTTATTGCTTTCTGATTTTGTGTCTCGAATTTGGCATCATCGGTCATTATTACCCCCAAGTCGACCGCTTTCGTGCTTCTCTGAATTTCCAGTCTATCTACAGCATAATATGCAGTCTGTTTAAGTTCCTCTTTTCTACCATATCTCAAGCTGAAATTTCTTGGCATTAAAAGTCATCTTGTTGTCTTCTGACCATTTGTATATTTTGTTCGTGTCCCTCTGCAAGGCCTCCACTTCATTTGCATCGCTCATTTTTCTGCTGATCTTTGTATTGTCCGCAAATGATGTTACTATACTGTTGCTGTTTACTCCACTGTCTATGTCTGTTAGCATGATAATGAACAGGAGTGGGGCCAGTACTGTACCTTGTGGTACTGAGCTGCGTACTTCTGATTCTGATGATGATACACCTTGAATTTTGACGACCTGTAGACTTTCTCTGAGGAAGTTGTAGATCCATTTTCCCACTTTGCCTGTTATTACCATATGTTTCATTTTATGTGTTATTATACCATGATCGCATTTGTCGAAAGCTTTAGCAAAATCCTTGTATATGACATCATAGTTTTCATTACCTTCAAGTGCATCTAGGATATTGTTGTAATGCTCTGTAAGTTGTGATAGGCATGATCTTCCTGATCGGAATCCGTGTTGATTTTCGTTGAATCTTTCCAGTGTCTCCAAGAAGTCATAGATTTTCTCTCTGACTATTCTTTCAAATATTTTGGTGAGGTGTGGGACGTCAAAGACACTGTCTATAGTTCTTTGCTTGAGATCTATCCCCTCCTTTATATATAGGGACAATGTTTGCTCTTTTCAAGATGCTCGGTATTTCTCCAGTGTCTAGGATCTTCTCCATATCCAGTATAAGGGTGTAGCTATTTCATTTTTAGTTTTTAATTAATAGTGCGTTCCATTTGTCCGGACCTGCAGCTGAATGTGATTTCATTTGTCCTATAGCTCTCGCTACATCTTCTGGTGTAAAATCAAAGTCTGTTATACATTCTCCTTGCAATTTCTCTTCGAAGAATGCATCTATGTCAGGTATCGCTTTGTCACTTTTTGGGGTACTGAAGACCGATTCATACTGGGCTCTCAATGTTTCAGATATTACAATACTACAATTTACAATATTACAATACATTTTTGAAGAATATATTTATTTATTTCTACCTGAGTAGTGTGGCCCTTAAACTTTAGGCTTTACTGGGCTCCCACTTTAATTAATAGCTAAAAAGCATTTCATATATAGGTATTTACGATTTAGTAGCATTAATATTATGATTGATTATAATATTAAATAAACGTCGTATTTATGGTTATTATATATATATATATACACACACACGAGGTTTATAATTATTTATTAGGGTAATTGTTTAGGACGCGCAAACGAACTTACAGTTGACGTGAGAAATGAATTATGTTTACAGTATACTTTAATTCTTGGTCAATGTAATAATTACAGAAACCTTCGGTATTTATAAGAGTTAATATAAACACAGCAGTTGGACAAGAAAAAGTGAAACACAGCAAACCGTAGCAGTAACACAGTATTTAATCCTCAAATGCATTAGTACGATTTCAGTATTTCTTTATAAGAAATTTAAGGCATGATGAACCTACTTTTTTATTGGAATGTTAATGATAGAGAGAGAGAGAGAGAGAGAGAGAGAGAGAGAGAGAGAGAGAGAGAGAGAGAGAGAGAGAGAGAGAGAGAGAGAGAGAGAGAGAGAGAGAGAGAGAGAGAGAGAGAGAGAGAGAGAGAATTTTATATATACCTTTCAACCTTTCAAATATTCCGTTGGCCTGGTGAAGTAGTGAGTTGGTTTCCTGTACTCTCAAAAATGACACCCCCTACCCTTGTGTAAAGAGGAGAGAGCCGAAATCAAGGTCTCCGAGGCTCATAATGCCATTTTTTAAAATAAATTTTGCAAAGATTATATAGTGTGTAAAATGCATATATATATATATATATATATATATATATATATATATATATATATGTGTGTGTAGTGAAGAATTGAGGGAGAAGCTTGTGTTTGAGAGCATGATGGACTACTCACATGGTAGATGAGACCGAAAAAGGATCAGCTAAGGAGAACAGTGACAGGAGAAACGAGAGTTCCAGCACTCCATGTCTCCTGCCTAACGTCCTCCCCGGAGTACTTCCCTGGTCGATTGGTGTCTACAATCTCCTCCCTCAATTATCGTGTATATATATATATATATATTATCAAATGATGAAAAATAGGTGCAGAAACTTTCATTAGATTAGTCTATCCTTTGTCAGTCGCACTTTAATTTAGTGAATGAAAAATATTTACAGAAAAAAATGTAAATTTACAGATTTCATTATTGTCATATGTTACAAGAGATTTTACTGTTAATATTTTGTTATTGCTATCACTATTGTCTTTGGTATTATTATTATTATTATTATTATTATTATTATTATTGTTATTATTACTGTAAAATATGACGCACATATTACTATGGACACCTGAAAATTTTTACATTTAAGTTGCACACCACTTGCACATTTTCAGGTTCCTTCTATATTACACCGGCGTCAATGACGTCGGTGTTGCGACGCCAGAGGTATTACTTTCAATCAATGTACGTAACACTGAATTCAAGAGCAGCAGTTTGCGTAACTTTTCAGCTTGACAAAAGTGTGACTCTTTTTCCCGTATTTCGTTTGCAACGTTTTTGTCGTTATTGAAAAAAAGTAAGGTTCTTATCAGCTACTTGGTTCTGTAATAATTCTGCTACTTTTTATTTTTGGCTTTTATCCTCTTAATTGCGTAACTTAAACGTGAGGTTTTTAATATAAAATCTATATGGAACCTTCCAGATAAATAATGTATAACGTGTAAGTTGCTTATAAGTTGCCTAAAACAAAATAAACAAAAAAAAAATATTGGATCACCTGAAGATCAGGCCCCCCCATGTATTTTTGTTTTTTGCTTTACAGTACCAAATATAATAATAAATTAAATTGAATGCCCGGTTAGGTCAACTGTACGCCCTTGAAGATTGGTTAGATTAAGTCGTAATATTTTTGTTAGTTTTAACGAAGATATCATTTGGTAATTGAGGCTGGGGCCCTGATCTTCGGGTGATCCAAAATATTTTGTTGATTCAAGCAAAAATAAAGATTTTGCCAAAAACAAATATTTTGGGAGCTATTGAAGAATAGGGACCCCAGCCTTCTTTAGTTAGGCTTATAAGGCTAACTAACAAAAATATCACGACCTAACCTAACCAATCGTTAGGTTAACTGTACCCCCTTGACGATTGGTTAGGTTAGGTCATGATATTTTCGTTAGTTAGCCTTATAAAGCTAACTAAAGAAGGCTGGGGTCCCTATTCTTCAATAGCTCCAATATTTGTTGCAGGAAGCAAATATTTAGTTGATCAAGCAAAATCAGCAGTATCTGTTTGCTTCAATACAAATTTGTTTAAATTAAACATAAATTATGCTTATTTTGGACTTACCAAAATGTATAACCAAATTTTCTTTTTTTTTCCTATTAGAATTCCTTTATTTAACTTCAACTTAACTAGGAATATTCACTTATGCCATTACACATACGAAAATAAATATAATTTTTACCCTTATTGCATTCGAACATCCTCTCCCTGAGATCTTTCACGCAACGTACAGTCTTCTCGTTACACGATTTCGAGTTAAGGAAGCGTTTAACAAATTGGATATTTATAGTTTAGCTGTACATCATAATTTTATTAAATAATATTTTTTAGGTTAAAAAAAATGTTATATTTCCATTTAAAAATTTAAAATTTTGAATAAAAATAAAAATAAACTTTTTTTTAAATTAAAAAAATTTAATTGTAACCCTTTATGGGTGATAATAAAAACCCACTCTAATAGACAGAGTTTATTTCCACAACAGTTTCGATGCCCACTGGCATCCTCTTCGGGTATCTGTATCCACCTGAAGAGGATGCCAGCGGGCATCGAAACTGTTGTGGAAATAAACTCTGTCTATTAGAGTGGGTTTTATTATCATATTGTGACTTTCACGTAGAAGTTTTTTTGCCTTTATGGGTGGTTGGAGGTATGCATATACTTATGGATGCATGGGTTACGTTTAGAAATAAAATTTGTTAAGTATTCACAATAAATTCTAGAGTAAGAAAAATAAGCCAACAAAATGCATATGGTAAACTTAGAATACGAATGGTTTATTTGATCCAAACAAAAGTAGTTAATTGAAGCTATGTTATTTGAAATAAATGACTTTTCTCTGTGTATGTATGCATGTATAGTATAGCATTTTATAAACTGAGATTTTAATTAAAATAAAGTAACTTAAAACACGTTTTCATGCTTATGCTTCGCAATTAAGTGTAATTATAAACGTGTGTTACTGTTTAAGTACCTGGAGTAAGGCACGAGTAAAAAAGAAAAAAATACTCTTAAAATAATGTGGCAAAAATATTTTTTAATATTTATTACATTACATTTTTTCATAAAAGAAGGATTTGTATTATAATAACATTACTCTGATTCCAAATATCTTCGAAAATATTTTGAGAGTTGCTCTGTTTCCGCATGCGCGCTGGTCTGATTTATGTCGGTTCACAGTTTACATGAGGAAATACATCCATGAATCAAAGTAAAAATAATCTAATGTAATATTTGGTTGTCGTGTTCAATAAGAGTCGAACTTTAGAAATTTAATTAGCGAGTTGGATCACTTGAAGATCAAGGCCCCCAGCCTTCTTTAGTTAACCTTATAAGGCTAACTAACGAAAATATCACGACCTACTTATAAGGCTAACTAACGAAGGCTGGGGGCTAGGTGGCCATTTAAAAAGGAGGACAGTGCGTATGTGGCCGTATGTTAACATATATATATATATATATATATATATGTTAACGTACGGCCACATACGCAGTGTCCTCCTTTTTGGAAATTTGGAAATGGCCACCCTAAGGACAGAGTGCTCAAAAGGAGGACTGTCCGCCTAAAGCCGGACGTTGGCCACCCTACTGGGGGCTCTGATCTTCAGTGATCCAACGAGTTTATAAAACCCTGCAAATTATCGAATTCAGTGTAACCTTAAATTTAACATATTATAAAGTAATAAGTTTATAAATATCATATGACCCCCACTTGGGTTTTTTTTATTGTATGGAAACAAAAGAGTTCAAAGAAAGTCATTTCCCTCATAGACTATCTAGAGTCTAGATATTCAAAAGACGTTTGAGAACGTTTTCGAAAGTCTACCCTTCGCTTCCTACCCCCTACTAAAAAAAGGAGGGGTCGATGGGCGAGAAGAGGGGAATGGCTGTCGGTCGTGAAAGGAAGTTGGTTGTCTAGAAAAGACAAGTTAACAAACTGTACTGGTTTTCCCCTTTCGTAGTTACCTTATTATTATTATTATTATTAGTAGTAGTAGTAGTAGTAGTATCATACATGAGGATAAGAATTAGATAAAACTGCTGTTGTAAATTAATTAAGTCCTACTCACAACTTCAAGGTTGTTTTCTCTGTTGTGTAAACTTGGAAATATCCCCTCAATCGTAAAATTCGACAAACTCTTCGTATACAGTCGAACAGATTAACAACCCTAGACAGTATAGGTGGGGTATCAGGTACCCCAGCACTACTCATTTGAATGGTAATAAAATTGGACCTATACTATCTACAGTGTGGCCACAAAATCCCTTTGTATGAAAAACAAGAGCAACATACAAATATGCTGTAATTTCACTGCAAATTAATTTTGTGATCACCCTGTAAGTTTAAGTATAAAGTGAGTACATACTGAAGCTTGGTTACTTAAATTTCAATATGAATTAATGGACCTAAGCGTGTTGGAAGTTTCCTTCACTTAAGTTT
>JAJOZX010006542.1:0-7500 GCA_023014485.1 Bathynomus jamesi
ACCGTACCACCTTACCTTTTCCTCACGAAAGATCTGTCAGCTTATTCTATGATGTCAGATAGCGACGTCCGGCATTGCCGATTCCCGCAACCAAATAAACAACTCGTCTGCCCTCCACTCAAACCAGTTATTCTTCCAACTACTAGGTCTTGCTTATCGACTTAATTCGTGACCGGCATGCCCCAGTATGTTCATTTAAAAAATTTCATTCCCCTAAAACCATCCAACTACGAATTGGACCAGACATCTGGGTTTCTTTCGCGAACAGGACTGCCGCTACTCTCGAGTGTCCATCGAATTATTCCCTCATTACAATCCCTATGGTTATTCGGCTACCAATTGGTTGCTCCTTGCGTTCAAAAGCCCTCCAAATATACAACCCGTACAAGGTTACCCTTAATAACTCATACCCATTCCCGTCGCAAATTAAATTTAAACCCGTCATAGAGATCTTAAATCTCTCCATAAAACCTGTACCATCATACACCGAACTACATGCCCCTGAATGGAATGATCAATTGAGCCGGTTTAAAATTTCGGATGATAATCAAAATAACCTCTTACAAATACTACAACCGGTAACCATTTTCTCAATCTGCCGTTAGTATCATTATTGTATGTGCTATTATCCTCGGTATATTTGTGGTGAAAAGATCATTCTGGGAAAAAAGAAAACCAAGTGACACGGAACATGAAAATATTTATGCACGACCAAGAGTGCGTACCTAGACCACGTGAACTAGACTTAACCACCCGACTTATGTTGTATATATAAATCTGTATTATAAAACCCATAGTTATCATCTAGTTAGCATTAGTTAGGATGTTACATCATTATATTAATATCATTCTAGAGGGAGAGCCCTGTAAAAATGAACCATAAATAATTCCCATATTCCTATATTATCTTATTCTTCATGTAATTCTTGTTTTCATATATATAGCTCTTGTATCCATTTTAAGAAAAAGTATCCATTTTAAGAAAAGTATCCATTTTAAAAATTCATGTGTTATATGGTTCATGTATTTATATAATCCTGTATATTCTTATATATTTAACTTTATAAAAGAAGACGTAACTTTATGTACGTGTGTGTATTCATTTTTAAATAAGGACCAAAATCGCCCAACGCGAGTTTGGATAAAATTTTTGATTTGCTTTCTACTTTGCTAAATAATTGGTGACCTGTTGTTTTTTTAAAAATCTCATAATCATTTTTTTAGATTTCGCTTAATAAGGAATCCTGATTAAGCTTTGCAATGTTCATATTTTGTATACATTCTCTTTCGTTGTAAAAGATGAGATCATGTCTTGCCTAAGCATAAAATTGTACATCTTAAACCTTAAAATTTTACTCATATGCATATTTTAATGTAAAGATGCATAGTCCAATTTCCACTTTTAGTTAACTTGGCAGATCATGATAACATCGGATCTGAAAAGTCACGGTTTAAGATAAAAATATGGTTTCGTCTTCAAATATTTTGTTTACTCGTTCAAGCCTTACCACAGCTGAAAATTTACTTTATTTTCGAATATTGTACAAAAATAATACAGCCTTTTTAGCATTTAATAATAATGATGTTAGCAGTTTTTTGGTATATAAACCCCAGTAAAAATCTTCCATTGTCATTCAGAAGCTAATTCAGAGGCTGAGCACGACCTGTACATTTTAGCAGTAAATTACAGTAAAAGATAGTTTTTATCTTATCCTTCGAGCCTTGCTCTCTTCAGAAGAACTAAGTCATAAAAATTTCCGGATACGCTATAAGAAGAGTCCGGAACCTTCAGCATTTTTAGTAAGTCTATCAGAGTCCTCCGAGCCACTATAGAAGAACTCGGAGAGTAGTATAGAAGAAAACTACTGCAAGTAACACATCGGTTGCTGCCACCTAACTAGAACCCCCGTCAACTTCGAACCAACCCGGGCCATAGACGGAGGGGTTAACATATATAAATATATATGAATATATATATATATATATATATATATATATATATGAATATATATGATATATATATATATATATATATATATATATATATATATATATATATATATATAATTTTCACACGTCAATTGGGAAAACGTAATGGGGGAACTCCAACGCAAAACTAATGTGGGAATCGTTCGAAACGGTATTTAGGACTATAAACGAGGAATGTGTACCGTACAAAATTAAGCGTGCGAAAATAAACAACAAGCCCTTGTGGTTTACTTCTAGAGTGGGAGATATTATAAAGAGTAGAGATAGGACTTATAAGCTATATAAGTGCGATAAAGATAATCTGTTGTTACGAAACAACTACATATCTCTAAGGCGTGAATGGAAAAGTGTAATAAAAAAGTCCAAGCGCGAATTTGAAATCTCCATAGCTCGTGACGGTAAAGAAAACCCCAAGCGATTCTTTCAATACGTGAATAATAGAAATCCAGTAAAAAGTGTCTTGGGGCCTTTGAAAAATGTAAACGGAGATCTAGTTTCTGAAAACAAGGAAATGGCTACCTTGCTAAACGAATTTTTTACTTCAGTTTTTATTATAGAAGATTTAACGAATATCCCTACGGTGATAGACATAATACCTTTTGATAATGGTAATATTTTGGATAATATCGTGGTTAGTGAAGCGGAGGTAATGCGCTATATTGATAAAATGAAAACGCGTAAATCACCTGGGCCGGATTCCATATATCCCATACAACTAAAACAATTAAAAGATAGCATTGTTGTGCCGCTAACAAAGATTTTTAATGCGTCTATTTCTGAGGGGTGCGTACCAAATAATTTCAAATTAGCAAACGTAACACCTATCTTTAAGAAAGGTGATAAAGGTGCGGGGGGAAATTATAGGCCAATCAGTTTAACGTCTGTTGTAGGTAAGCTACTGGAATAAATAATTAGGGATCGTATAGTCGAACACTTAGAAGTGCATAAACTAGTTAGAAATATGTAGCACGGTTTTAGGCGAAACAAATCTTGCTTAACTAATCTTTTAGAATTTTTCAAAAGCGTGGTTGACGTTTAAGATAGACATAGGGCGGTTGATGTACTGTATTTAGAGTTTCAAAAAGCGTTTGACACCGTGCCGCACAAAAGACTCATTGAAAAAACTAAGGCTCATGGAATCAGGGGTGTAGTAACAAATTGGCTAGAAGAGTGGTTGCGAGGTAGGAAACAGAGGATGGTCGTTGATGGAGCGGAGTCGTGTTGGGCTAATGTAGCGAGTGGCGTTCCTCAGGGTTCTGTATTGGACCAGTTGCTTTTTCTTATATATATTAACGATTTAGATGTCGCCTTAGTCAGCACAGTTTCAAAGTTTGCGGATGACACGAAGCTGGGTGGTAGGGCGATTAATGACGAAGATAGAGGTAAAATCCAGGAAGATCTGAATAAAATCGTTGATTGGTCAGTCACGTGGCAAATGAGATTTAACGTTGATAAGTGCACAATTTTGCATATAGGTTCGCGTAATAGTAATTTTGCGTATAGTATGTCAGGGAAAAATTTAACAAGCGTAGAGCAGGAAAAAGATTTAGGAGTTATAGTCACTGGTGATTTAAAAGTAGTGAAACAAAGTACAGCAGCGGTCAATAAGGCGAACAAAGTGTTAGGTTTTATAGCTCGAAATTTTGAGTACAAATCGCGCGATATTATAGTTCCTCTTTATAAATCATTAGCTAGACCCCATTTGGAGTACGCGATCCAATTTTGGAATCCGTATATGCGCAAAGATATAGACAAAATCGAAAGAGTTCAAAGACGAGCAACTAAGATGATTCCGTCGTTTAGGTCAAAGTCTTACGAGGATATGCTTAAAGAGTTAAAATGGACAACACCCGAGACTAGGAGGTTAAGGGGTGATCTAATCCAGGTTTTCAAAATTATGAATGTGTTCGATAACGTAGATAGAGATAGCTTTTTCGAAATATCTCAATATAATAGGACTAGAAATAACGGGGGTAAGTTGACAAGTAGAAGCTTCGAGACAGCAGTTGACAAACACTTTTTTACGCATATAATAGTAAATAGCTGTAATAGTTTGCCGGTAGAAGTAATTAGTAGCACTTCTATAAACATGTTTAAAAATCGATTAGACAAATATGTTGATAGATTGGGTATAGTTTAAGTTAGTAAAAGTATGGCTTTGTGGTGATCGATCCCACAGCTCAACACATGTGTTGTGGGATATAGGGAGGCAGCATCTTGGGTTAGGGGATACTCTCTGTCCTTATACACCCATTTAAAGAGATTCCTCTGCCGAGCGGTGCCCCCCATAGTACTGTGAGGTATCGAAAAACTCATGATATTCACTTGCCCCTCAATCACCTTGAAATGGGAGACCCAAAATGGGTGCACACACATTCTACATTACTGTACAGTCTTTACAGCTACACCTACACTTTTCCTCCTAAGTATACATATTGTAATGTATATGTAAATTCTGACTTGGTCCGCAATCGATATGGATCGTGACTTATTTTTCGTTGGCAAGGTACTAGTATTGATGGATACCGTAATGAAATTGACTGGATTCTTTGGATCTGATATATTTGCATGTTGGTTATAAATAGATATAGAGTGTAACATATTTGTGGAGAGTAGTCTATTATGACTTGATCCTCTGGATCCAGAGATTCTATCTTTAGTTTTAAATCGATAATTAATTAGTTTTAAATTCATAATTAATCAGTTATGCAAAAATTGGTCGTTGCCAATGTACTGGCAGTGTTTGCATAAATTTCTTATGTCCTTGTGGTTCGGAACCCACGTAAAATTGTAGGTCCCCTCCGCCACCACGGAGGACATACACAATTAAGAACACAGTTAGGTGGACCAACCATGAGTGGATCCTAGGGTCTTTGTTGGTCTGTAACATTATATAACATTATATTATATATTATATATATATATATATATATATGAATATATATGTATATAATATTATATATATTCATATATATATTCATATATATATTCATATATATATATATATATATATATATATATATATATATATATTATATATATATATATATTCATATATATTCAAATATATATATAATATATGTTATATATATATATATATATATATTCATATATATATTCAATATATATATATATATATATATAATATATATATATTCATATATATATATTCAAATATATATATATATATATATATATATATATATATATATATATATATATATATATTCATATATATATTCATATTATATATATATATTCTATATATTCATATATATATTCATATATATATATATATATATATATTCATATATATAATTAATATATATATATATATGAATATATATATATATGAATATATATATATATATATATATGAATATATATATATATATATATGAATATATATATATATATATATATATATATATATATATAATATGATCAAATGTAGAATTCGGACCCCAGCCTTCTTTAAATAGCTTTATAAGGCTAACTAACGAAAATATCATGACCTAACCTAACCAATCGTCAAGGGCGTACAGTTAACCTAACGATTGGTTAGGTTAGGTCGTGATATTTTCGTTAGTTAGCCTTATAAAGCTAACTAAAGAAGCTGGTGTCCGAATTCTACATTTGATCCTATATATATGTATATATATATATATATATGAATATATATATATATATGTGTATATATATATGAATATATATATATGTATATATGAATATATATATATATATATATATGTATATATGAATATATATATATATATATATGAATATATATATATAATATATATATATATATATATATATATATATATATATGAAAATTATTTCACGAAAGTCAAATGACATCCTGAGGAACACTGAAGTACATAAAGAGTTACATCCTATATATAGGTTACAGAAAAAAAATATATATATACAATAAACGGAGAATCAAAGGGGATTGTGGGAGTGGCACACAAATTTATGAGGAAAAACTATCGATTTTTAGCACAAGATTAAATGAATTGTTTCCAACCAATGTTATAGATAAAAAAAATATACAAATTTATACTGGAAATCTGCCCGGGTTTTAGCACTCTGCCTTTTTTGTATATAAAAATTGAAAAATAAAAGTTATTAGGGTGGCATACAAGTTTACCAAAGATTTAGCGTTCTACCTTTCTTATCTAAATCTGTTCTGAAGGAATTCAAAACAACAGGATTGAGTTGAAAAAGACCTTTGCTTATGTTGAAGTTATTTGTAAGTTGGATAATGGCAGACTCAAGAATATTTCTATTAACGATGTTGCTAGAGTGAAATAAAACTGAAGCATTATTCCAATCAATACAGTGGGATAACTCTGACAAATGGACAAAAAGGGCACTGGACAACTGTCCTGTTCTAACGGAATATTGATGCTGTTTTATACGTGTGTACAAATCCTTTCCCGTCTGACCTATGTAAGAGGAATCACATTGTTTACAACCAATTTTATAGATAATGCCTGAATTATTGGTAGTGCTACTTTTTACTATGATATTTTTCCACAATATTGTTATATGAAAATACTACATTAATATCCAAAAGTTTAAGTACATTAGCAATGCCTAAAAAGCCCGGGAAAAATGGAAGTACTTAAATATTTTTTGACAAAGTACGAGTGTTATTATTGACACGATAGAAAGTTCGTTTTGCCTTGTTGAGACAAGATTCCATAAACGCAGATGGATAACACAGATCACTTCCAATACCGTTGATTTTTTCTAATTCGGCATCAATGTATTCCGGACTGGCGATCCTAAGGGCGCGGAGAAACATTGAAGAAAAAATGGCCTTCTTATTGGGGGTGTCATGTCCCGAGTAAAAGTGTACGTAGGACAAATTGTTTGTTTTTTTCCGATAGATACTAAACTTAAAACCTGGGCTTTCCCTATGTACACGCACATCCAAAAATGGGATTGAATTGTCTTGTTCCACTTCTAAAGTAAACTTAATGGAGGGGACTTGATCATTTAACTGAAGGAGGAAGTTATCCAGGTCACGATTCATGGGCCAGATACACAAAATATCGTCGACGTACCGCAACCAAGGGATGCCAACCCCCAGAATTCTCGGAATGTAAGTAATTTCGAAAAACCCATATAAATATTGGAGAGGAGGGGCGACAAGGGGTTGCCCTTGGCCATCCCAAAAACTTGTTGATAATACTCGTTATTGAAAGTGAATTTACAGTCTTTGATGCAAAGCTTAATAAGTTCGAAAACAATGTGTGAAGGTAGTGGCAGGTCATACTTATGTAATTCTTGGGAGAGAAAGTCAAGCATATCGTCAATCGGCACTTTTGTAAACAATGAACAAACGTCAAAACTGATCAATCTATCGTTAGTTTCAGTAAGTGCATTATTCAATTTTTCAGTAAGATCCATGGAATTTTTTACATGTGAATCAGAGATAGTTCCGAGAATGGGGGACAAGACTTTGACAAGCCATTTGGAGTGTTTATAAGTAATAGAGCC